>JADBJO010000127.1:247500-250000 GCA_016801955.1 Conus betulinus | reverse complement strand
TGAGAGCAAAGTAGAGACGTGGTCATGGTAGTACTTTGATCTGATGAAATATGTACTGACCTCTTAGGATAACTACGACAGACGTACACTATGACGGACACCAGAAGAAGAAGGCCATGTCGGTCAAAGGCTTCTACATTTATACTCTGTATTGTCAAACAAAGCCAATTCACGCATCAATCAATCCAAGCAGATCCCTAACAGTCCATGCGTTTGGCTGCGTTCCAAATGAAACGGTAACTGTAGGCGTTAGCTATGATCATGTCAGAATGATGCAAGTGTATAATCAGTTATCCTGCCGGATTGTTCCGTTCATCATAAATGTCATCCATATCACGCTTTTTTTAAATGCCATGGTAAAGATTTTATATGAAGTACGGACTGAAAACAAAAAGGAAAAGAATCAACGGATGGAACGCTGCCAAAGAAACAACAAAATTTGGGGGGGGGGGGGGGGGGGGGGGGCTCTTAAATGTTTCTGTAGGGGTACACCCGAATAGCTGACATTTTCCTTTGCTGCTGTGATTAGAAACTATTGCAAAATGAACAGCATCTCAAACATTGAAGAGACTTGTATCCAACCAGCAGGTGCTTAGATCGTGCGTTGTTGGTGAACGTGCTTGAAGGGCGAGGAAAGGGGGTTGATGGGGAGGAGAGACGAGTGGGTGGGTAAAGCAACGTGAAGGGGGGGGGATGGGGGGGGGGGGGGGGGGGGGGGGGGGGGGGGCATGCTTAATTATTTGGCGTTTATTCTCTCGGAATCTCAAGAAAAAACATCTGTATCAAGATTCCAAGTTTCCCTTCCCCCCATTGTTTGAATCATAACCAGTTGCAACCTCATGCAATAACTTCTGTGTCCATCCAGACGAAGAACTGGGATCTGCAGACTAAGTTAGAGTCACTAAACTAAAGAGCGACGTAACCATGTACTGGCCCGATGTTTGTATAAAAGAAATCCCTATTACTTCAAAACAGTATACGAAAGAGGCTTCTCGTATCTTCTGAAAATCGATAATTTTGAATCCTTCAACTGTTCGAGGAACTGGCAAAAAGCACGGGCACTTCGAACATGCAAGCATTTTTACACGTTTTTACTTTTTTTTTCCTTTCAAAGTATTGTTGAAGGCAGATGCACCGTGCCGTACATCGTTTACTTCAAAAAGTTTTGTTTGGCCACCTTTCCAAATGACATTAACGGAAGAACCCTTAGACTCAGTAAACGCAGATACGTGCGGATGACTGCAGGCTGTTGTCTCACTCGGCGCATGCGTTGCCAAATTTGCCATTCTTTTTTTTTTTTTTTGTTTGCATAATTTATGTTAGAATTTCTGCTAGGATACATGTTTTTTGACAGAAATAATGAAAACGACGTCGGATCAAACCATCGTTTGTCGTCTGCTGCAGCAGCACGACTAAGGCATATTACCAATTAACTGACAAACAATCAGTTACAAAATGTATGTTTCCATGAATGAAAATTCTGAATTGGCTGTTGGCTCTTTCTGCAGATGTTATCAAGTTGAAACTGGAGCCAACCCAATTCCTTTTTTCTTTCTTTGGGGGACAGTGGGGGGGGGGGGGGGATTATTTCTTTATACATACATGTATATACTATCACTCATTGTTATATCCCCAGCTGGCTGCAGAAGCCATATCAGGGCCGAAATTTGCTAACGCATGCGCAAACGAAGAAAAGAGGCTGTAGTCTTCCAGCTGGGAAGCAGACCCGGGTCAGATGATGAGACGAAGCCTCCTTTGTGGATAGAGGTCACGTTGGAGGTGAAGCGGAGCCAAGGCCTGAGAAGCGAGCGGTGATCTCCACTCCAGCCTCTGAGGACTCAGAGCTGGAATCCCGGTTGGAGCGGGCTTTCTGGGAGTGGTGAGAGAACTCGCTGTACTGGTCAGCGTCACGCTCTGGCACGGCCACCACCTGGGGCTGAATGGGTATGGACCGCTTGGACACCGTCTCCGAGTAGCCGTTCAGGTCAGCTGCAACATCGACAACACATTGAATTTTCATTAAAACGTCAACGGTTTAAACATCATCAATCCTGGCGGTCTGGAAAAGAACGAAACAAAAACAAAAAAAAACAAAAAAGACAACCGTGAATCCAATGGCTTTCGCTTAATTAAACGAAATGAAATAACTATGTCGAAAAGTTTTGTCTGCTGGGGACATGCAAATCGCCATGAATATCCAGCCCAGAATATCTCACAGGGTGTAAAGCGGTCTGTCGGAGGACAACAGATAGACCCAAGACAGCCCGGGAGGACAGTGTTAAGTACTGAACTGGCTGTAGTGTCTCTACCTTGTTATGAATAGTGAAGATAGAGAGCTATGGAGAATATCCCGACCGGTCCATGCGTCCGTCACAGCACCTCGTGGACACAGGGCTCTGGACAATGTTGCTGGTGAATTGACGAATCTGTCTTTCTCCTACCCGGCCTCTCATCCACCCCTTGCCTCTCGCCTGTTCTACACACATGTACACTTGTATGT
>JADBJO010000127.1:225000-242500 GCA_016801955.1 Conus betulinus | reverse complement strand
CATTCTTTTACAGGACTCTACATTTGAGCTGAGCGGCGTGCGGAGCATGCTCCCCACCTATCCTCCTCCTCCCCCTGCCCCCTCCCCCCCCCCCCCCCCCCCCTCTCCTCCCCGGGCACACCTGCCTGCCATTGGGTTTGATCCTGGTCAGAGAGGTTAAGCAGGTGGAATTAAAACGCCAGCAGGGTGTGTCCGCTACCGGGCCTGTGCCGAGCGATGGCCATGCCGTCGAGTTAGTCGTATGCCAGCCGACTTAAATAATCGATCGACTACCTAGTTGAAAAGTAGGCCACAGCTGGTTTATGGATGGGCGGGTGGGTGGATATGTGTGGTGTGTGACAGAGAGAGAGAGAGAGAGAGAGAGAGAGAAGAAGAAGAAGAAGAAGTAGTCTTAACAGTCGAGTGTGTGAGTCGTGTGTGTGTGTGTGTGTGTGTGTGTGTGTGTGTGTGCGTGCGCGCGCGCGTGTACGTGTGTGTGTGTGTGTCTGTGTCTGTGTGAATGTGTGTGTGTGTGCGTGAGCGTGTGCGCGCGTATTTCTGGTGTGTGTGTGTGTGTGTGTGCGCGCGCGCGCGCGCGCGCGTGCACGTGTGTGTGTGTGTGTGTGTGTGTGTGTGTGTGTGTGTGTGTGTGTGTGTGTGTGTGTGTGTGCGCGCCCCTTCGAACAAACCAAAGAAGAAACTTGCCCCACGGAGTGAAAAACAAGAAGCGTGCAGACATAGTAACAATGAACGAACAGAACGATGAAGCCACTTAAATGGAAACAGAAAGAAAACTCGTACTTTAGGGAGGAAAAAACAAATCAGCAAAACACCACCACAAGCAAAACAAAACCGCGTCGGTTTGAAAGTGGGTGGGCGTCCGCCGCGGTTAGACACATGGCCCACACATTGCTAAGGTTTGAAAGGGGTGAAGGGTGAGGAGAGGAGAGAGAGAGAGAGGAGGGGGGGGGGGGGGGGGCAGAAAGAGCGAGGGAAGGCGCGTCAGCTTTTGATTACATGGGAAAGAAATTTAAAAAAAGAAAAAAAAACCTGAAAAGAACTGGAATCCGCCGCGAATACCGATTCGTTGTAAAGCTGCATTGTAAAGCTGCCCCCCCCCCCCCCCCCCCCCCCCCCCCCCCCCCCCCCACCCCCCCCCCCTATGATTAGTTAGTATTTTTGGGGGATACTTTTGCTAGTATTTTTGTTCTGGACAATGAATAACATGCATTCTAACGCCAAACTGGATGCCAGAATTAAAAGAAAACAAACAAACAAACAAAAAAGAAGAGCATGCAAAGCTGCTTAGACAATATATCTCAAAGAGCGGCCAGTTTCTGTTAAGAATTCAGTGCGCTATGGCAACACTAGAACCGACCACACAGACCAGTTTCATCCGTTTCCTACTGCATCTTTCTCGGAAAGCGTTTGTTCAAAAAGTCAGCACCAGCATTGCAGGTGTCGGTTATCTCTCAGGACTTAACTGACGCCAGGACACACGGGATAACATTACCAACGGAAAGCATCGAGTACAGACCTGCCGTATGGTCTTTCACAAAACGGAAAACGGCTTCGGCATCATATTCAGTATCCCATGAGCGTTACAGATCATTAAAAGGAAAAAAAAAAAAAAAAAAACAAACCCAACGAAAAGAAACAGACCAACAGTTCTGTATCCAAAGTCCCTCTTCACACACGTACTGGAGTACAGTTAGCCTGAGTGGCAGCAAGATCCTACGCACTTGGGTGGAGTCTCGCACGGTTCGATTTTTCTTTTTTTTTTTCTTTTTTTACCCCTCCTTCTCTGCTAGACTTGGAAAGGTGGTCTGAGAATAAATGTTCCAGACAATACGAAAGACCCGAGGTTTCGTGTGTAATGCATGCTCAGTACAGACCCCCAAAACTTGAAGAAACCGTCGGTAAAATTCTGGATACCGTGATCTTTGTCATTTACGGATGATATAAGTGCTAAGTTAAACATTGTAAACTGGATAATATGCATGTAAAAAAGAAATAACACGAAAACTATATGGTATGCTCGAAGCGATCAAATTTAAATTATCATCAATAATCATCTCAGAATACGGCAATTCATAGATAATTACAGATAGTTTCAACGGTAAGTTCCATTTGAAGTTATATGTTAAATGTAGATTTTATTCATGTTTTAATATGCACGAACGCGCGCGCGCGCACACACACGCACACATGCGCATGTGCACGCGCGCATTGGTAACTATTCTAGAGTTGTGCCAAAATGTGATCGTGTAGACTCTTCGGTAACGCCACAGCAGTCTTTCCATGCAACTGCGTTCTCGGGTGACACCAGACACACTCTGGAAGCCTACACGAATACAGCGGCTCCGACTGCTCTCGGGGAGATAAGGCAGGCAACCGGCCTGTCACACTGTCCATCTATCAAAACAACACTCTTAAGGAAGTTAGGTCAAGAGAGTCTTCAGGGAGAACGTGGCCACTCTTTTTAAATTCCATTTCCATACATTAACAAAGACCCGCAATAACTCGGCAATAACAGCCTACGAATTCACATCGCAAAATGTGTCCACGACTGCATGCATTTGAAAGACAACAAACGCAACGTATGAAGGGCCCACGAAAGTGAAAGGGGGTGTGAAACCATGCCTAATTGTGTGTGTGTGTGTGTGTGTGTGTGTGTGTGTGTGTGTGTGTGTGTGTGTGTGTGTGTGATGAACATGGTGTACCTACAGACCTTCAGGAAGTCTGAAAGCAGATCGAGCGTTACGCTTTTACTGGCTGTGTCCGTTTGTTTGTTTGTTGTTTGTTTTTTTTCCGGTTTGCCAACGAGATTATGCAAAAATGAAAACCGATTTCGACAAACTCGGATGAAAAGATGGAATGTGGACGAAGTATAATTCCGTCTGATTGTGATCCGAATCCGTTGTACAGATCGAAGACAAAGGGCGGATCTAGCCTCCAGTTCAGCAAGATGACGCAGAAACTATGACATCAGTTCGAACGAAACTTTGACGGAAGATGGGATGTGGCCTGAGGACGGACCCTTTACAGTTTGCTGTGGATCCGTACAGCAGATTCGGATGACAGAGCGGATCAAGGATCCGTTCGATGTTGGCGGTTCCCGAGGGTCTCGCTAGTTGTAGTGCTGCGCGCGCCCGAGGTTCGTACACACTACCTCTGAAAGCCCGCTTCAAGCAACTGAACCAACTATTCAGACGCCTTGCCATGTTCTGAGAGCCGTCTGCTGTCACTGCATCGTCCGAGTCTTGGGAAAGGACGTGTCCACCGCACAGGTCACGTCACCGCTCGAGCGAGGACGAACGGAGATTGAGGTCTTACAGACTCGGGTGTCTTGGGTCCGTTTGGCAGGCACCCTATCTCTCTAAGCTCCCTGGTGTGTGTCTCTGGGCGAACGTGAGTATTTCTACGCTGGTTGCCGTTAGCACTACCATTTACTGGTGTTCCTTATCGTCTAAATCGTGTTTCTCAGTCACGCAATCGAAGAGCTGTCTAGGTTTTTCTTTTTTTATGTTTCTTTCCTTTTTCTTTCCTTTCCATTTTTTAGGACCGTCTAGAAGTATTGAAACATGCAAATATCATTCATCCTGCGGCCTGTTTTCAAACAGGACGCGATAGGCAAGGAGAGAATCGGAGAGACCGAGAGGGAAAGGAAGGGGAAAATGGAACGGGGAACAGGAGCAATCGAGATGGCAGGTGTGAACACACACACACACACACACACACACACACACACACACACACACACACACACACAGAGAGAGAGAGAGAGAGAGAGAGAGGAGAGTGACCGGGTGCATTCTCGTCGGCTGGATTTCACTTTCATCTCACGTTGTTCATTGCCCAGCCGATCACGAGAGACCATATGAGGCCTGTCATCTCGTCTAAGTCTTTTGAATTGAATATGTCGATTCTTGCGAGGTTGAAAGTACGGTATGACAGGACGGGGTAAAAACCAACCAACCAACAAAAAACAATACAGTTGCCTATCCCAATGGCAAACGGAACGCGCTTCATCGTAGCTACGTAACTGAAGCGGCTGAGAACGTTAAATCGAGCTGCTCGTTTTCGGCATACAAGGACGTATTCCAAAAGCATACACCCCCTTCCACCACACTGTGAGGATCCGTTTGGGGCTGGAAACCTCCGGCTTTAAAACAGTGAGCGACTCGCCGTCTGTCAGGAACAATGAAAAATAAACGAGAGGAAAAACGCCAGAAAAGGCTATTGGACTGAAAAGACATCATCTGGTTTGATTGAAAATAAAACAGCAAATACGTTTACGTCTTCAAATTCTCACCGCACCTCTTCCTGCTTCCCCCCCGCGATTTCTATCTGGATCCAAAGCATGCGTTTTTAATTCATTCAGCTCAAGAGTTTTAAGCTTCAGTGTAAGTCAGACGATATGTCGTACACGAACAGCTCTCAAGATCTGATGACCGCACGGTCCTCCACAGCCACGTCAGGATCAAACGAGGTCCAGCTTCCAAGAAAAATGTCTGTCTCATGGAGGAAGTTTTTATTCACGGTGTGCTGAGAAAAAGAGAGAGCGGTACGCGATTCCATAACATTCTCTTCCTGCCCTCCAGCCCTCGGAAACAACGTAAACCTAGACTTTATTGTTCGTTAACACAACATAACCTAGACTTAATTGTTCATTAACACAACATAAACCTAGACTTTATTGTTCATTAATACAACATAAACCTAGACTTTATTGTTCGTTAACACAACATAAACCTAGACTTTATTGTTCGTTAACACAACATAAACCTAGACTTTATTGTTCATTAACAGAAACTGAATCGGAAACTGTTTTCTTCAAGCTATCTCATTCTTTTTCACTTCTGTCCTCTTTTTATGTCATGATTCTACAGAACTTATAGTGCTGCGAATCTCTCGCGATTTGGTGTGTGTGTGTGTGTGTGTGTGTGTGTGTGTGTGTGTGTGTGTGTGTGTGTGTGCCTACGTGCGTGCGTGCATGCGTGCGTACGTGCGTGAGTGCGTGCGAGCGACGCGCGCGCGCGTGTGTGTGTGTGTGTGTGTGTGTATGAGAGAGAGAGAGAGAGAGAGAGTGTGTGTGTGTGTGTGTGTGTGCGCGCGCGTGAGTGTGTGTTTCATAGGTGTTTTACCCGCTGAACCCCACACCCAACCGACACGCTCCCCCAAATCCAACTCACATTTGGTGACGGTGCCGGTGGTGGTGTAGATCTCGATCTTGGCGCGTTTGGCGGCCAGGAAGAAGGCGAGGAGGGCGAGCACGAAGGCGTCGAAGATGCCCAGGATCCCCAGGATGTAGGCCCAACGGATGTTGCACTCGCCCAGCTTGTACTCGCCGGAGTTCTCTCCGCAGATGGTCGTCACTTCCTTGTGGTCCCAGCCGGCGGGTAGATCACGCAGGCCAGGAACATGAAGATGGCTGCAACCCGAACACGATTAGGTTCATTATTGTAACTCCTTGTGGAAAAGGAACAACAATAACAACAACGAAACAACCTGATCTTTATGCTCTTTCCAGTTTGACTGAATTAAACTACATAACGCACCCCGCCCGGTCAAGTAATACGACAAAGAGTTTTCTGTTAGTACTATTTTTGTTTACTTTTTTTTTTCTTTTTTCTTTTTTACTCTTGTCGAGAATTGGGCAGGAAGAAAGACAACAGAGACACAATTACATACACATACAAAAGGACACGCGAGCGCGCAAGCACGAATGCGCGCGCGCGCGCGCGAACACACACACACACACACACACACACACACACACGCACACACACCAGTTTATACGCACACACACACACACACACACACACACACACACACACACGCACACCAGTTTATACACACACACACACACACACTTACACACACAACCAGTTTATACGCACACAAACATGCACATATATGCGCATAAACAGTGTCCCCCGCCCCAGACTCCTCGTCTCTTTCTCTTTCTTCCACACACATGCGCACGCACTCACACAGGCACACACAAGCATGCATACAAGCACCACACAGTGTCACGCAGAAGATTCTCACTCTCTTTCTCTTTATTAGAAGGCCCCCCCCCCCCCCCCCACACACACACACACATACACACATACATGTCATATCATTACAGTTTCACTACTCCTCCGTAAGTTGAGTTCACTAGGCAGACACCAAAAAGGCGTGTCGAAATCCTAAGCTTAAGTGATGACTCAAAAAAAAAAAAAAAAAAAAAAAAAAAAAAAGGCATGAACGCTTAATATGCAACCAGCTTAATTAATTCGCAAAATCTTGTGTCGGTTAGTCTGTAGAAAAGTGAGAAGCTTCCCGAGTCAAACATTCGTAATGACGAAGACTGTGTTCTGCAGAATCTAGCACAATTTACTTTTACCAAAGAACTCCGCCTGGAAGTCTTAGCGACCAGCATCAACCTACAAGTGAATCAGAAGTCAAGTCCTGTTGTTTAATTTTGAACTGGGGGTGGGTGTGTTGGAAGGAGAAGGGGGGAGGAGGGGGGGGGGGCGATGAGAAAAAAGGGGGAGGGGCATGGCTAAATACATGAAAACAATTGCAGGTGAGTTTTTGCTGCCATTTAGGTCTTTTCACACATCTTTTTTTTTTCTATCCCAGAAACAGACTAAACTCGTTCCTGCCACGTATCATCCAGGAGTGGAACGACAACTTGGGTTCGTAAATGGCCGTAGACTAAACCTTTGTCAGTGTTTGAAGCGAGCGACAATGGATCAGGCTTATGTCTTCCATGAAACAACTTTGAGTCCCCATGATCTGAAGTAATCCTGTGTTGATGTTGCAATGTTACGAGGACGACGCCTTCAGACACTGCGAAACTCCTCACGTAAGTCTACGTTCTTTTGAATCGGAATGAATATCTTCCAAAGCCCGAGGTTAGCCGCCTTCCGGTCAAGACAGATCCCCTTGGTTAGGGTGATTAAAAAAAAATGGTGACCGCTCGCTGTTTTTCTCACCCAGTCAACTGCAGTCACTGACGGGCACTTGCTTTGTCACGGTGCACACAGGGGGTGGGGGGGGGGGGGGGTGTGTGTGTGGAAGGATGGGGGGAGGGGCGATGTCTGTGAAACGTTCAGATAAGGGAAACAAAGGCTGACAGCGAGATCATGTGTTAACTTTGTATGTTTGAAACAACCTCAGTTCAGCACACACACACACACACACACAGAAGACTGCCGCTGCTATCTTTATGATGTTTGTCGGCTGTAGGGCAGATATTTAGGTCGTCAGGTTACACATTTTTCATTCGCTACGTTCGCACTGCAGATCTGTTAACGTAATCTTTCACCCAAAAGAAAAAGAAAACGAAGTTTGCCTCCTTTTCATTCGTGGCACTTTAAGTTACGAATCTCTCTCTCTCTCTCTCTCTCTCTCTCTCTCTCTCTCTCTCTCTCTCTCACACACACACACACACACACACACGCGCGCACATAACCGAGGCATTTGGTTGACTTTTGAGCAATAAAGAAAACGGAGAAATGAAAACTTCCACAAGAAGAAAAAAGAAAAGGAAGAGCAACAGCAAAAAGAGGAAAAATGACAGCAACAGCAATGACAATGATAGCACCACCACCACCACCACCACCAACAACAACAACAACAAGAGCAAGAATGAAAGTATTATCCAAGAAAAAAACACACAACTTTGAACTACTAATTCATCCCAAAATAATACTTGCGAACAATTTCTCTCTCCGGCATTTTGTCAAAGTTCAACCAATGGAGATCTCATTTGAGACTCGTTGGAATGAACCTTAATCAATCAATCAAAGCTGTCAGCTTGGTGCTGGAGATCTGCCAAACAAGGGTTGTCTCACACAACAGAGATACAGAGAGAGAGAGAGAGAGAGAGAGAGACAGAGACAGAGACAGAGAGACAGAGAGAGAGAGAGAGAGAGAATGTAGAATCCATAATTGATATTCTGTCAAATTTCATCAACCTTGGAGCTACAAACCGACATCAGCGAAACAACAGTACGATTGTGTAGCTAGTAGGACTCTACAATAAACCACGCCATGGCTTTGGGAACCTTCAATCTTTGACATGCCATTCCGAGCAACCATCACCCGTACGGAGTAGCTACGCCCTACACATGACACCTCAAAGTCCATCTTTCTCTTCCCAGGAGGTGTTCTTACCTTGTCGCTATATAAAGTCTCTTAACTCATTCTGATGGGTCACGGTAGGGTGGAGAATTAAAGGATCAAAGGCGCTCGCGGGTCTCTTAAAGGTTGGTTGGACGGGGAGGGACCGACTACTGGTGGTGCCCTCCGTCTTTCGGGTGGGGGGGGGGGGGGGAAAGCCGGCCCACTGGTCCATCTACATGGCTATAATGAGTACTTTGAGGGGAAGGTTCAACCCGGGTGGGCTGTCTTTGAAGGAGGATTTTCATCTTGGGACGAGCAATTTACGGAGGAAACAAACAAGACTTTTCTATGGCTGTTTTTCTCTCTATTCGCCCCGCTGCGTATTTTCTCTCTCTCTCTCTCTCTCTCTCTCTCTCTCTCTCTCTCTCTCTCTCTCTCTCTGTGTTGTCTTCTTGTAATTTTTTTCAAAGAGGAAAAGAGTTCAAAGGGAGATGCGGGAAAACTATGAGTCCCTGTCATCCCGGTATGACCTTCCCTGATAGTATGAATGACGTCAGTCGAACATCCCTGAGTTCGTCTGAACACCACTGTATCATGATGCTTTTTCTTTTCTCTTCTTTTAAATCAAACTAAGTTCTACTTCAGCTTCTCACAAGAAAAACGTTCAAACGACAAATGCTAAAAAAACAAAACAAAACAAAACAAAAAAAAGCTTACATGCTTACAAGACTGATGCCCACAAGATAAAAAGCTCTCATGACAAAAGCTCCCATGAACAATATTCACAAAATGAGAAAAAAAAGACATCGCACAACTCTCTAATGCTGCTACTATCGCATGAGCATGTCTCGTTTAGTTCTCAGAAAGTGTGTTTAGTCATGAAGATATTCAAGAGGTAAAAACAAGCTCTTGTCTTACTGGCTACATGCATGTCGTGAAGAGGGAGGACGTCAAGACTTGGTAAGATGGCTGTGCACCCAACAGTGTGTAGGAGGCCGGAAAAAAAGATCCTATAGCTGATAACAACCAGGATTTCCTTTCCTACCTCCTTCTGCACAAGACGCGCGTGCGCGCTCTCCTTAAAAGATTGAAGCTGGTATATGAAAAACCTAACGGCACTGTGTATTCCCCCGTGATGTTAGAGCCTTATCAATATCATATGCGACCAAACTGTCCAGTTATTGACAGAGAAAAGCATTTGTTCAGAGGAGTTGCAAAAGGAAAGCTATCTGTAATACTGGTGATAGGTTCTTTGTGGAACTGAGCGTTCAATGTGTGTGTGTGTGTGTGTGTGTGTGTGTGTGTGTGTGTTTTTTTGCGCGTGCGCCGTGTGTGTGTGAGTGTGTGTGTGTGTGTGTGTGTGTGCGCGCGCGTGTGTGTGTGTGTGTGTGTGTGTGTGTGTGTGTGTGTGTGTGTGTGTGTGTGTGTGCACGCGCGCGTGTGTGTATGTGCGTGTCTGTGTGCGATTTATATGCTACCTTTTCACATTATGGGGACAATTAAAGCCTTTTTCTACTTTTTAATGCTGTAAGCACTTTTCGTGCGGACATCTGCTATGTAAGCATTTGTCTTGTGAGCATTTATGTTGTGTGCAACTGCCTTGTGAGCTTGTGGACTATTGTCGGGTGCACCTTTTATTAATCAGGGTTACTCCAGCGTCACAATGAAAAAGAGTGTCTATCAACCTGTCTCTTGCACGGTTCACATCATCACTTGTGACAGAAGGAAGTGACACAGAAACAATCTCGATGTCCTCTTGCTTTGAAAGGAATTGTTTCAGTATAGTAGGCCTTCAGATCTCTTTTCTACTTGATAAGAATTATGAGGTGCGTAGTGTTAAATGAGGATAGTTCAGTAGTTGTCTTTAAAGTCTCTTCGCCAAAAAAAAACAGACAGACGAGAAATAAATAGTCGAACAGACGTAAATCTCCCCTGCTCCCTCCCTCGCCACATCTGTCTGTCTATCTCTGTCTGTCTCTCTGTCTGTCTGTCTGTCTGTCTGTCTCTCTCTCTCTCTCTCTCTCCCCCTCCTATATAAAGTCCATAAGTAAAAAAAAAAAAAAAATGATCATTCAAATTACGATCAAATCACAAACGGTAATGTTTTCAAATTCACGAATATTTTTTTACACCCGTTATTTCTCACTGATGTCCTTCTGACGTCAAACAATGCAGAATGGGACAGGAACACAAACACCACGAAGAATGACCCAGGTCAGAAACTGCCACTGGGTACAGTATAAATGGCTGAAAAAGTTGAAACAGCAATATTCGTATGGTTTGCTCATGTTTCTCTAGGCACTGCTGTCATTCTTCTCCACCATTTTCATCCCCCATCCACAATCTATCTTTCCCCCAAGGAGCCCATTTAGGCCTATCTTGGCTTTCCATCGTGCTCTCTTTTTTTTTCGGGGGGGGGGGGGGGGGGGGGGGGGGGGGGGGGGGGGGGGGGGGGGGGGGGGGGGGGGGGGGGTGGCTTTTTTGTTACGATTCCTTGGGCAACTGTTTGGGGGGGTGGGGTGAGAGGTGTATACCACAGGACACGACCTTGGTTAGCTCGGGAAAGAAAAAGAACAAACTGTTCGGCCGAGGTGCGTGTCAAGGCCGTCTTGCTTGTGAAAGTGAAGTCGACTTATGAGGAAGAAAAGGGCAGTCTTCGCTTCACTCACTGACATGAGTTTGCTGCTTTGTCCTTCGGAAGTCTTTTTTTTTTTTTTTTTTTTTCCTGGCGGCAAGAAATGTCAGATTATTGCATGTAGCAATACGATCGCGTATTACTGATCTTGAAGATACTATTCAATTAACATCGTGTCGGAAGTTGTCCGTGAACCAGAGTAACATTTCACTTCTGATTGAAGTCCAACCGGTCTGTGGTCATGCACAGATCGCTCATTTACTCTCATTGACTGAGGGATTTTTTTTTTTTTTTTTTTTTTTTTAGGTATGTTTGTGATGAGCGGGTTTTCGCTGACCATCTTCACTTTGTCGTTCTGGGGGTATCAACGTAGTGTTACACCGGTGGTTATCCATGCCTGCAATTTCACCAAGGATGGATGGATGTAGAGGTTCAACCTGAATCTGATTTCATGTAACCTTGCCCAGCCTTAACTTACCCACCTGATGTCAGTGAGGTCTGTGGGCTGTTCCTTATGCCTCCGTCACCCAGTCAAAACGAGGCAAAAGTCGCGAGGAAACAAACAAACAACTAACAAAGAACCAACAGTCACAAAAAAAAACAACTAACAACCAACCAACCAGCTAACAATCACGTGATAGCTGCCACGCCCTGACCCGCTGCCGACGGCCAGGTCAAGAAAGTCGTTTTGCTGGAGCGGGGGGGGGGGGGGGGGGGGGGGGGGCTCACCGGGCAGCACTCATGGGACGGAGGTGAACGGTCACGACCCGAGACGTCCTCAAGGTCTAGGGTAATGGCGGCCTTCGCGAAGAGAGCTGTTCAGCCGACCATGGCTGGAAAATGTCTTTAACGGTAGGATGGGTAACAGACACGAGTCACTGATTTTGTTCGTCTTGAGCTTTTGGGAGTACGCTTTGGAAGCGAAAAGCTATTGTCCGACCACTCCTTAGTCCTCCAAGACCAAAGCACCGGCCGGCATGTCGAGCAAGCTGGAGGAGGGTAACGGGGGGGGGGGGGGGGGGGGGGGGGGGGGATGCCCTGATGAGCTGGACGATTCAGCAATTTTGTTTCTAAGAGATTTGATACAAGAGAGGCTCGTGTCCTTCGCAGCAAGTCACAAGATCTAAAACATTCTGGGGTCACGTAGTCTGGAACATTCAGGGATTGTTGCACCAAATACCTCTCTCTCTGTCTGTCTGTCTGTCTGTCTCTCTCTCTCTCTCTCTCTCTCTCTCTCTCTCTCTCTCTCTCTCCGTAATATTTAACCAGCGCATAACTTTTACCAGTAAACTTCGTTTCTGTGACGATTTTTTTTCTTTTATAGTTGGAATGTCACGTCACATCCCCAAGCCATTTGGGGGCCGGAATAGCCCAGTTGGTAGAGCGCCGGACTCGTGATCCTGGGGTTGCGGGTTCGAATCTCCGCCGGGCCGTTTCGGTACAGGGGGATTTTTCCCTATGAGTTAACATTAGTTCTGACTCCGTTCCCCATACAGTCCTTCGAATGAGACTATAAACCGAGGTTCCGTGTGTGAACGCACGCATAACATCTTGCAAACACGTAAAATCCCATCACCAACTTTCGGAAGAGAAGTCCAGTTTGGCCGTTGGTATGGATGACACGTTACACATAGCATGCACCTTCCCCGAAGTTGGAGTATGGCTGCCTTAATGGCGGGATTAAAAAAAAAACCGTCATACACACAAAACTGCACTCCCTTTGTTGGGTAGATGGGATTAATCGTTGCCTGTCTACACAGGGAGTGTCCACAGGAGTATCAGCCTGCGTACGCGGAAAGAAAGAAAGAAAGAAAGAATCTCCAACCCCTTTCTGCCCCTACTGATTTTCACATGCCGTTATATTTTATTCGCTCATTCACTCTTTCTCATGAGTTTCTCGCCATCACTATCACAACCGACACTTACATCTTCGACTCGATCAACACGTCTAGTCACTAACATCAACAGCAAAATAAGTAAATCACAACGACAAAAAGTGTCGAGTTTAGCTGAAGTATGCACTGAAAATTCCAGTGGCATTTACAGGAATTTCGACAGGATAAATTTATAGGAATGTTCAGGCACCGCATGGCGTGTGCGAGCGCACGCACGCGCACACGCACACACACATACACACACACACACACTGGCAATTTGGATTGGCCGTTTAAGAACTTGACACTATGAGGCTCTGACATAAGACAGTTCGACCATCTCATTCACCCTGTTGTTTGCACCAGTTCTTCTCTTATCTCTATCTCGACGGCCACCTCCGCCCCCTGCGCCCTTCCCACGGTTTTCCTCCCACTGATTGTGTTGAGCAAGAAGGGCCAGTCAGTGTTGTGTTGAGCAGAAGAGCCAGTCAGTGTTGTGTTGAGCAAGAAGAGCCAGTCAGTGTTGTGTTGAGCAGGAAGGGCCAGTCAGTGTTGTGTTGTGTGTGAGCAGAAGGAGGGCCAGTCAGTGTTGTGTTGTGTTGAGCAAGGGGCCAGTCAGTGTTGTGTTGAGCAGGAAGGAAGGGCCAGTCAGTGTTGTGTTGAGCAGGAGGGCCAGTCAGTGTTGTGTTGTTGAGCAAGAGGGCCAGTCAGTGTTGTGTTGAGCAGGAAGGGCCAGTCAGTGTTGTGTTGTTTGAGCAGGAAGGGCCAGTCAGTGTTGTGTTGAGCAGGAAGGGCCAGTCAGTGTTGTGTTGAGCAGGAAGGGCCAGTCAGTGTTGTGTTGAGCAGGAAGGGCCAGTCAGTGTTTGAGCAGGAAGGGCCAGTCAGTGTTGAGCAGGAAGGGCCAGTCAGTGTTATGTTGAGCAGGAAGGGCCAGTCAGTTGTGTGTTGAGCAGGAAGGGCCAGAGAGTGTTGTGTTGAGCAGGAAGGGCCAGTCAGTGTTGTGTTGAGCAGGAAGGGCCAGTCAGTGTTGTGTTGAGCAGGAAGGGCCAGTCAGTGTTATGTTGAGCAGGAAGGGCCAGTCAGTGTTGTGTTGAGCAGGAAGGGCCAGTCAGTGTTGTGTTGAGCAGGAAGGGCCAGCCAGTGTTGTGTTGAGCAGGAAGGGCCAGTCAGTGTTGTGTTGAGCAGGAAGGGCCAGTCAGTGTTGTGTGTTGAGCAGGAAGGGCCAGTCAGTGTTGTGTAGAGCAAGGAGGGCCAGAGAGTGTTGTGTAGAGCAGGAAGAAGGGCCAGTCAGTGTTATGTTGAGCAGGAAGGGCCAGCCAGTGTTGTGTTGAGCAGGAAGGGCCAGAGAGTGTTGTGTTGAGCAGGAAGGGCCAGACAGTGTTGTGTTGTGTTGAGCAGGAAGGGCCAGTCAGTGTTGTGTTGAGCAGGAAAGGGCCAGTCAGTGTGTTGTGTTGAGCAGGAAGAGCCAGACAATGGGCTCCTGACACAGACACCGGACAGAGGTGCCTGCTTGAGCCTGTGCCCCGTCAGCCTGTTGGTGTCAACAGTCACAAGTGTCCAGCCATCTACAATGCGACCCCCTGTGGTCCAAACTTTGTGACTGCGTGTCAGCCCGTCTGTCTGTCTGCTTCTCCTTTCTCTTCTCTGTGCCCCCTCACGCCTCCTCCCCCCCCCCCCCCCCCCCCCCCCCCCCCCCCCCCCCCCCCCCCCCCCCCCCCCCCCCCCCCCTGCTGTGTACATCTCTCACTTTCATCACGTTATCTTTGTCCGCTCATCTCAGTCTCTCTCTCCTTTATCCATCTCATCTGTCCTCTCTCTCTCTTTCTTTGTCTTCTTTATTATCCCGTCTTCCTCCCTTGCCCCCCCCCCCCCCCCCTCCCCTTCTCTCCCCCTCTCAGTTTCTGTCTCTTGCCACTCAAAGTCTTTTTCCAACGCCCCCCCCCCCCCCCCCCCACCCCCACCGCACCCCCCCACCCCCACCCCCTTCACCCTGAACACACACACACACACCTCTCCAAACAAAATGGTCACTCTCTCTCTTCCTTCTCCCTTTCCATGCCTGTTCTTCACCGTCTCTTCGTTAAACTTGTTCCAGATCTGTCTGTTTGTCCGCCTGTCTGTCTCAAGTCCCACCCTCCAACCTATCCACCCACCCCACCCTTCACACACAGTTTCCCCACTCCTGTTCCGACCCCTTCCCTCTCTCTCTCTCTCCTCCTACCCGTACGACGCGCTCGTTCCTTCACTTGCTGGTCATGGGTGTTAAGGGGTGCTCTATTCCCTGGCCTTACCCTTCACCCTGGCCGGGCAAGGGTGGAAGGGCCGACCTTGCGGACACGCTTGGGTGCGAGAAGAAAGGAATCTGGTAGGACCACTCGATCGTCACTCCCTCACACTGCCGACTGCCCACGCCCTTGACTGGACAGTAGTGTCCAGGGGCGTGTGAATACAGTGAGTGTGTGGGGTACAGTGTTTGTATGTTGGTATAACGCGTGTGTGCGTGTTAGGTCTTCAGTTAGGTGTGCGTGCGTGCGTGCGTGCGTGTGTGTGTGCGTGTGTGTGTGTGTGTGTGTGTGTGTGTGTGTGTGTGTGTGTGTGTGGTGTGTGTGTGTGTGTGCGCGCGTGTGTGTGTGTGTGCGCGCGCGCGCGCGCGCGGAAAGACAAAAACGACGAAACAAGGAAAGAATGAGATTGAGAGAGACAAGAAAGGAAGTACTGGGTGAGGAGAGAGAGAGAGAGAGAGAGAGAGAGAGAGAGAGAGAGAGAGAGAGAGAGAGAGAGAGAGAGAGAGAGTTTCCCCCCGTTTTGAACGACATGTACATTTTATTCAAATCTGTAACGGATATATGCGCCTTCAGCCGGCAGGACAGATTACAGCCAGTCACAGCAAGTCGGTGATTAACTCCATGCCTGGGCCTAATCTCTCCAACTATGTCATGGTTGTGGGGTTGGTGATGGACAGAATGAATTACGAGGAGCAGCACTTTGTCCGTACTAAAAACATCATTGAGATTCGGCTGAAGCCCACAAGCTTTATCCTCCGGACGGGTTTGCCAACATTGGTTCGCCTGCTTGTTCGGCCGAAAGTCAGTCATCAGGCATTAATTAATTAAGTCACTGTCATTCTCTCAGTCGCTCTGTCAGCCATTAACGTACTTAGCTACCCGTCCGTCCCCATGGTGGTGTAGGTGCTGGTGTTGTTTTTGCTTGTTTAGAAACCAGTGATCGTGTTGAAGAGCCGATTCTCAGTGCTCAACTTTCATTCGTCCTGTTATTTCCTCTCGTCGATGCAATAATGTTCAGACTAGTCCAAAATGGCTTTTAAACATTTGTGGAGAGTAAAAAAAAAATAGTCTGAGAACGTCATACCCTGACCGCATATATCGAAGGAATCGCGTGACAGCCACTTTGGCAGGCATCCTATGAAGCCGTGTCGTCTCAACCATGCATAACGTCACAGGGGAATGATGATGTCCAATCCTGTCCTCACGTCATCCATCCTTGACAGCAATTTCTGGCCTTGGTCCACCTTCAGCTGTGGCCTGGTGCAGGACGGTTTTCGAACCGATTGATGGCCGCGTCTGTTTGTCCGCACCGAACAGGCTTACTCTGACAACTACGTTGAGGTCAATTCCTAGCCACCAAGTACAGATTTGCTGCCAGAGAAAGTTATTGGTCTTACGCTCCCTGTTTGACTGTGATGTTAAGAAGCACTTACAAAAATTTTCTGATACCAGCAATTTTTCCGTTCGAGATCTGCTGCCAACATCTATTCATTCGGACGAACGCGAATCATTGTCAACTTGTTGAAAAACAGATTCTGTTTTGTGATTCAGAAAAAGTTGTTCTCTGCAGGAAAAGGCGAGAAGATTTTAAGCGATCTGCGGTCGACAAAACCGACAGTCCTGTAGATTTTGACTGTCACAGACCCCGTCCTTTCCTGGACGGAAGGATTGGTCAAAACGCCTCCTTTTACTACAGGACGATCTTTGACAGTTGGCGGCGTTTCCCATGCAACCATGATTCTTGTCCATTCCTGGTGATTCGTCGTGCCCGAGTTTGCAGACAGCTCCCGTACTGTCCGATGGAGACCCGGGGCGTCCGCTGGTTGTCTGATTTTGATGGCATCGTCAAGAAAGTCCGAGCTGTTGCTGGTAAAAATCACTGCAATACAGGTTCAGGTCGCCTTCCACTGACGCTACATGTGCGTGATGAAATTTGTTGTCGAGACACACAGATAGAAAGACAGAATGACAGACTTTTAATCATACTGTTTGAAGACGCACATTAATTTGTACACACTGCATAGTTTAACCCTGTGGTCGTCCACTTACCAGTGTTACAGAGTGACACTGACCTACAATTTAAAAAAAAAAAAAAAGGGGGGGGGGGGGGGGGGGGGGGGGGAAAGAAAGAAAGAAAGAGATAAACGTCCACCTTTTCCACAACCAGGCCTTTCTCCTTCAGTCACACATAACCGAGCCGACCTATTAACATAGTCAAAGACGGGGGGTGAACGCTGCAAGAGTTTTGCGCTAGGCTTACTAACATACACGTAGACAGTGGACACACCCGGCACCGGTCACTCGGGAGTATCGAGGTGTGACCTAGGTGTCGCCACACAGAACGTTAAGTTCCAGATCTGGTTCGACAGCCTGGGGGGGCTACTCGATTTTTTTTTTCCACCTTTTTTTTTTTCTTTTCTCTTAAGCCTCGTATTGATCGTTGTACGTGGGAACTGGTCGGGCTGGGTATTTGGGAGTTGGGCGTGTAAAGCTGACTGACCAGGCATGTCCATTGACTTTCGCTGACCGCGGACTTCTGGCTGCTACACTCACTTGGAGCAGGCCGACTGGAACAGCGCTGGGGGGTGGAAAAGCCAGGCTGGAAC
>JADBJO010000127.1:120000-215000 GCA_016801955.1 Conus betulinus | reverse complement strand
ATAAGACTATGTTCAGTGATGAGCAAGGCTGTAACATTGCGTATCATGATGCAACACAGAAAATATCAGTGCAGTACGATGCAGTGCAGTACAGTGCGTGACAATACAGTACAAAATTGTACAACACAGCACAGCAGAATATGTAACAGTTGTCGACTTGTTTGTGAACTGCAGAGACAAAGTCGGTGAGACATATCAGCATATCTGATGGTTTTCTCCCGCTCGTTAAGAGAGCATTGGCTGCTTTGTTGCCATGTCAGCTGCTTCTCATTAACCTCTCCATGTCAAGTGTCTCCCTGAGCCCCTGTTGACTGGTGACCGGAGCATCTTCAAGGGCCTTAATTACCGTGGTGGGGGTCTCGCCCTGTTCCTTCTACGTAGGGCAGCTGAGAATTGGTTCCTGAATTGTGTAGAGCGATGTACATACCACATCTGTCTGACCCTAACAGCCTTGCTCTTGGCGTGGCTGTAAGCACTCTTGAGCCTCAGTATACTGCTCAGACTGCTGAACTCCAAGTATTGTCAGGATGTATCAGTTAATAGACAAATTTGAAGGAAAAGTGCATACTAGAGTGAATTTAGATTAAATAACAACTTCAGATGAAATGTGTGAGTAGAAGCAGAAAGTGAGAGTTTGAAATACAGATACACATACAGTATGTTTTCATTTCTTACCCCAAAAAAAAAAAAAAAAATTGCTGGATTTGGAAAGATGATCACGAAAAACAAAATTGTTGTACAGTCCTTGAATTTCTTGAGTATATGTAGTTGCATTCACTGTACAATCATTGAGATCTGGAAAATCAAACTTATGCAAGAAGAGAAAAAAAAAAAGAAAACATTTAACAGAAAGATACTTGCATTTTAAAATTTAAGAAGAGATATAAAAAAAAAAAAAATTTGCATGTATTTCTTGAAAGTGATGTTTTATGATGAAAAACTGTTTTTACTAATTTTGTAATATTTTGTTCTGATGCCCTTTGCTTATTCTGATCAGATGTGGCAAAGGAAGTAGAAGCAGAAAGTGAGAAATTGAAATACAGATACACATACAGTATGTTTTCATTTCTTACCTAAAAAAAAAAAAAAAAAAAAAAAAAAAAAATTGCTGCATTTGGAAAGATGATCACGAAAAACAAAATGTGTTGTACAGTCCTTGAATTTCTTGAGTTAACTAAAGGAAAACGTCAAAGAGAAAAGCTGAGAGATAATAACACATATACTTTCGTCTGGAAAAGAGAGACTTCTTGTCATTAGGAAAAAACTGAAAGTGAGGGAGTCTCAGGTCGGAAGCTGAAATTCCACCCTGGCCTGGCCTGGTCTCTCACATGAGATGAGAAGCGTGGATCCTCTGTGTGGCATTACTTAGAATTCATGGCTGTAGAGGAAGCGTTTTTTTTTTTTTTTTTTTTTTTTTTTTTTTTCTTTTTGCATATGCAGGCTGACACTCCTGTGGACATTCCCTGTAGAGACAGGCAAGGATTAATCCCATCTACCCAACAAAGGAAGTGGAGTTTTGTGTGTGTATGACCGTTTCTTATCCTGCTATTAAGGCAGCCATGCTCCATCTTCGCTATGTGTAACGTGTCATCCATACCAACAGCCAAAACTGACCTCCTCTTCTGAAAGTTGGTGATGGGATTTGACATGTGTGCAAAATGTTATATGTGCATTCACACACACGAACCTCGGTTTATAGTCTCATTCAAAGGACTGTATAGGAAATGGAGTCAGAACCAATGTTAACTCTGAGGGAAAAATCCCCCAGTACCGAAAGGGCCCGTGGAGATTTGAACCCGCGACCCCAAGATCACGAGTCCGGCGCACTAGCACTGAGCTATTCCGGCCTCCTGCAGAGGAGGTGACCCTCACAAACTTCTGTAGAAAACTTCATTTTGATAGTTCAAGCAAAAACATACACATGCAGATAAAAACAACTAAACATCCATGTTTTTACAAGCTGGTAGTGGGGAAGAGGAACAATTCCTTCATTATCACAACAATGACCTGGCAAAGATAGTTATTATCAAAAAGATTCAGGAAAAAAAAAAAGAATGAGGAGGGGTTGTGAGAAAAAGAAAACAGGACTAAAAAATAAGGGCACTATGTTATGAACATGAATCCTCCACTAGTGGCAGTATGGGGACAGGTTGTCCATTTTGAAAACAGAAGTATGCATATTGCCTGTTCAGGGCAGCGGATTCAGACACATCAATGAGACACAGCTCATTGAGGCAGTCTTCCCTTGGCTTCAGATGGAGACATGCCAGAGTCTGTAATTTGTGGTCTTCTCACCACCAAGATAACTCACGGCACTATGCTCTGCCTAAGGAGAATAACGAGAATTTCACAGAGAATTAACTGTGACCATGTCAATATGCAGTACAATACAACCAGTGATAACAGCACAGGTGAGCCATTTCCTTCATTGATCCTGTGTTATTCATCGCTGTCTTGTTTTTCTTCATCAGGAAGAGACCTGCCCGGTAAAAGCACCAGAATTTCACAGAGTAATTATTGTGACAAAGAAACTTTGTGGATATACAGCACAACTACAACTAATTACAATACAGTTAACTGATTGAGTAATCCCCATTAATGATTCCGTGTCCCTCGTAGCGGTGTTGTTTTCATCAAGAAATCTTTCCTCATTCCTTTCCTTTAAACTGTCTTTCAGTCTTTGACTTGTAGATGTAGCAGCTGTGGTTTCTGGCTGTGTTTATTTTCTTCATCAAGAAATACTTCAGCATTTTGTTTTTCAAGATTTTTGTTGTTCTTGTGGTTGTCATTCTCGACTTCCTGCCAGTTATAGCTGCTGTTGGCTGTGTTATTTTCATCATCAAAAAGTCCTTCAGCATTTCTTTCTTTTTAGACTTTCTGTTGTTCAGGACCTTGTTGCATTGGCATCTATGACTTGTTTGCAGTATAATGAAGTACCACTGTCCTCACTGCGATGGAATTGTCTATGACGTGTGTGGAGCCCTTAGCGTTAATTACTCTCAGGAAGCATGAGAGGTTCCTACTTATGTCCCTTCTCCTCTCCCTATCACAGCATGACATGCAGGGAATATTTCTCTGTCAGTTATTCAGAAAAATAAGATGGATGTTTCTAATTGATCAGGTCTATGTGTGTGTGTGTGTGTGTGTGTGTGTGTGTGTGTGTGTATTTCGTGTGTGTGTGTGTGTGTGTGTGTGTGTGTGTGTGTGTGTGTGTGTGTGTGTGTGTGTGCATGCATGTGTGTGTGCGTGTGTGTATGTGCGCTTGAGTATGTGTACTCATGCACATATGAATGTGCCTGTAAATGTAAAGATGCGGCAGGTAGAATTTCTGTGTCGTGGATAGATGAATGAAAATGTCTTTATTTAATAAGAGATGATAACCGGGGGGGGGGGGGGGGGGGGGGGGGGTGGGGTCTTTTGCTCTTCTAGTACCTCCTTTACTCGTCCCCCACCTCTCCCACATCACCCCTGCTCTCTTCCCTGTCCTCACTTCTGCCATTTGTTCACCCCCAGTTGTTTCTGACTCTGTCTGCCACTCTTCATGTTTTGTTTTATGACACAATTCTAGATCTCCTTTCGTGCGAGCAAAAATAATCATTGTATAGAAAACAACATTTAAAAAACCTTTGGTATGCATTGAATTTGAAAGCAGGTAAGTTTTAGAGACCATTTATGGATTTGCAAAGTAAGTGAAAAAAAAAAAAAATTTTTATATAAGACCTTTGATAGTTATGATTGCCTCCCATTTTAGATCTTTTAAGTCGTTGCAACCAGATAATTGTAATTAAACATAGATGTCCAAAGTGAGACTAAGGGGACCTGAGGATAAAAGTGATGCCTCTTTGTTTGGCTAGCTTAATATTTGAAGTATATGAAGGACAGAAAAAAAGGAAAAATTATTCGTATGGCTTGACTTTTGTTTTTCTTATTTTCCTTTCGCCAAAAGAGAGCAGCTGCTTATTAGTTTGCTTCTGGACACTTGGGATCACATGAGCTGTGAAAGTGTGTGTGTGTTTTTCTGATGGAGGTTCTGAGTGTAGTTCTAGACTTTTCCATATGAGGCACAGAAGAGCTGAGTCGTCTCTTCACCGTTGTGAGGTCTTTGGAGTAGTTGAAAAAGTCTGGTAAGATTTTCACTTTTTTTTCTCCCCTCTGTGTGTGGTGTGTGGTGTGTGTGTGTGTGTGTGTGGTGGGGGGTGGGGTGGGGGGGGGGGGGAGCAGTTGGGGGTGTAGGTTGTGCAGTTGGTGTGTGTTGTGTGTGTGGTGTGTGTGTGTGTGTGTGTGTGTGGGTGGGTGGGTGTGTGTGTGGGTGGGTGTGTGTGTGCATGACCAATATTTACAAACCTTGTTCTGCACTGACTGAGGGTCACATACACACACACACACACACACACACACACACACACACACACACACACACACACATACACACACACACACACACACACACACACACACACACACACACACACACACACACACACACACACACACACACACACACACACACACACACACACACACACACACAATTTTGATTTTGAGTTGTGGGTAAGAAATGATTCTATCTTATTCTTTTTTTTTTTTTTTTTCGCTTTTCTTTTTTTTTTTTTTTTTTTTTTTTTTTTTGCTTTGCTTTTTAAAAATAATTCATGTTAATGTTCACATACGTTCATTAGGAAACCTAGGTTAGGGAAGAAGTAGTAATCGTGACTGATTATCACTTAAGGTGGTATTGTATGACAGATTCGGTTTGCTTGTTTTTTCCTTCATCTGAAACAAAAATGCTACAACTGAGGTTATATTTCATAGTTCTCATGTTCTGCAACATTTGCTCTTACAGTTGTTCATGATGGAGACAAAGACACTGCGTCTCGTGGTTGTGGCTTTGGTTGTGATGCAAGTCAGCGTGGCTGGCTACATGCCCCACCTCTCCCCCTTCTTCTTCTCCTCTGCAATTACCATGGCAACGTTCAGGACCTGGGCTTTGATACAGGAGAGGTCACAATCCAGGTGTCCATCAAAGGGGACCCGGAGTTTCTATGTGCCGGGGCAGTTCTACGAAGGTGAGACAGGCTGGCAAAAGTGTGATTATTGTGATAACTGGGTGGAGAGGGAGGCCTCTCAATCAAGATCCTCCCAATTAAGAATCTCTTGCTTTAAAGTTTGTTTATCTGGAACAGTTTTTTTTTTCCTTTCTCTGTGTCTGTTCTTAATTTTTTTTTTTCCTGTTCCAGATGCTGTTAAGTATTTCTGTGGATCTTTATACAGAAGATCTGAAAAATTTGGCATTTATATATTCTGGATGCAAAATGCATGTCTACACAGATGTATGTATGCAATCGTGTGTCTTATAATGGTATAGATTCAAATAAATACAAAACACACACTTAATAAGATTTACATATTGTGAGATGTCGGAGTGTTTTAAGAGTGAACTGTTTGGTTTTAACGGAAAGAAAATGTCCCTTTGAAATTGTTGGAGGATTAATAGTAACTTATTACGTATTTCGTCTATTTTCCATTTGCCACCACAGTTTTGCTGTTATTCCATGTACTTCTCAAACAGAGGAATGCATGACAATGAACATGTATGAAACAAAATGTCTTGTCTCAGGTTTGGCTGTTTATTTGCTTCATTGTTTCAGTAGATGTAGGCATATTTTTTGTTAGGAAAGACACTTTGAAAGGCATATTCAACTTCTGGTCAGAGCCTATATGCCCTTAGTGGTGATGGTCTTGTCACATGAACATTTACCATTGTTTAGTAGAATGCTTATGAGGTAAAATCATAAAACAAGGCTCATGTTTGTAGATCGGTTGTTAATGAAGATAATGAAACTAAAACAGCGTTGTAGTAGAGGAACAAGTTTTGGTTTGCAGAACAAATACAAACTTACAGTAATGATAATTGATAGTAAAGTGAAGTGCAGCATAGAGTAATGATAAGTAATAGTGAAATGAAGTGCAGCATAGAGTGATGATAATTGATAGTAAAGTGAAGTGCAGCATAGAGTAATGATAAGTAATAGTAAAATTAAGTGCAGCATAGAGTAATGATAAATAATAGTAAAATGAAGTGCAGTTTAGAGTAATGATGAATAATAGTAAAATGAAGTGCAGCATAGAGTAATGATAAATAATAGTAAAGTGAAGTGCAGGGTAGAGTAGAGTAATGATAAGTAATAGTAAAATGAAGTGCAGCATAGAGTAATGATAATAATAGTAAAATGAGGTGAAAAGCTTCGCATGATTTGTTTGTCTGCATGTTTATTCCTCTTTTCCCGTGATCCTTGTTGCAGTAAGACTGCTGTCCAGCATCAACTTCGACGGCCTGCTACTCACCGGTCTGTACACCATGTCGACGGAGGCGCAGGCCTTGCTGGCACCGCAGGTCCCCCAGGCCCCTGGCATCGTGGGGCAGAACTGATGTGTTCCGTGGTCCACTCCCATCTCAGCCGACATCCGCTGCATGAGTTGTCCTTTGTGTGGATGGCCCCACCAGAAGGGACGGGATGTGTGAAGTTTCTGTGCGTGCATTTATCGATGTGACCCTAACAAGAAAAAAAAAATCTTTATTGTCATATTATTACCAACTATCATCGTCATTATTATCACCAAAAAATAACAGTATTCCTTCTCTTATTATTATTTGAATATTTTCATCATCATCATCACATATCGTCACTGTTATTGCTATTGTTATCATTACTATTATTATTGTCATCATTATCATTTTAGCTCCCGTGGTCCTATTCCCAACGGGCATTTGTTTTCATTCAACAACCATTTTGCGCTGACTGTGAGAAGAGAAGTGGTTGCTTGTTCTTGTTTTCATTGTTTTAAATGTTGTTTGCTTTTTGCTGAAGAAGACCCAAGAGGTCGAAATGCATTGTGTTTTGTCCTGTAATCTGTTGGTCCGGATTGTTTTGCGGAACTAATAACCTTACTTTTTGACATTTTTTGTTTTCCAGTTCATCTTCCATGTCCTCTCACTGCTTATTCAGATTACTTCCTGTCTCTGTGTTCACATATAACCTCACTCAAGTCTTGTCATGTCACATTCTCGGTGTCAGCAGGTTATAGTCCTCTAGAACAGCAGTTCACAGAGAACTTTTCAACTCATTAACACTTTTCAAAGTACCCTTGGAATGTAGGCTGCCTCCTTTCAAAGATTTTTTTTTAGAAATACGTTTTTTCGTCTTTTATATGTATCTGTACAATTTGTCAGTCAGTCAGTTTGTGGTGTGTGTGTGTGTGTGTATGTATGTGTCTGTCTGTCTGTTTGTCTGTCTTCTGTCTGTCTGTCTCTTTCTGTCTGTATTTGCCCTCCAACACAGATTCCTTTCCCATCAAAGATTGCATTTTTATCAATATCTGAAGGTTGTTATTGAGAGGTGCCACTGTACACATAGCTGTGAGACCATCCATTAGAGCAGACACCAGGCTGCTGCCGAATCAGTTTGTGCATTTTCTGGTGATCAGTGTTGGTTTTCTTGTTGGTGAAGGGATGAAATGTCTGCCAGTGTTATGCTGTCTGTGCTTGTGTGAATAGATTAACTGTAGGATTGAGTCACACGGCCAGTTAAGAAAAGAGATGCATGAGGTTCTTTCACCTTCAGAATGTCAGACTGTCCATGACCCTAGTGAAAGAGACCCTCTGACCACACACTGCCAACTGTATGGCGAGAAACTGAAAGCTGTGAAAGAGCCGGCCTACCATTGTGTCACTATATCCCAAGATGTCATCTGAGGCTCCCATATCACCAACGTTACCAGCAACTCCAGCAAGACGCTTGGTTTTTGTGGTGGTGAAACCTGAGGGTGAGCTCTGTCAAGATCAAAGAGAAAGGGTAGAAATCCCTTGTGTGGCCACACCCTTGAGTGTGCTACTGTTGTCTGGAACCCGTACACAACCAAGGTTATCAAGAGGTGCATTGTTGTGCTTGGTGGCGTGGTGATCAGCCAGCACTGCCAAACATCTGGTGTGGACGACATGTCCATACACACCTGTACGGTTGTTGTTGCTGATGAAAAGACTGCAGGGATCATCCAAACAGCCAAAGTATTTGAACACTATGGTACAAATGCAACAGCCAGGATGAGAACATTACGTGATTGTTTTTTATTACCCCGCCATGTGGGCAGCCACACTCCGACTTTGAGGGATTTTGGAGACTGATGGTGTTATGCTTGGAACTTGTCATGACTGAAGATAATCCCCACATAACTATGCAGAGCATAAAAAGATTTTGATGTAGCCTTGGTGTTCTAGCCTATGTCAGTTGGTCTGACACAGCCTTAAGCCAAGGCGAACACCTGTACTGAACCTCAATCAAAGACAGGAGACACACGGAAAGGTTGGCTATCTTCTTCCATTTTTTTTTAATCACGGGGAGTCTACCATCACCACCCCCCATACAGATCAAATCCCAACTCACCCACAAGAACAACTCAACAGTCCACCAGTTGACTTCCTTCAAGACTAGTTAAAGGAGGAACTTTTTTTTGTTTTCAACATGTTATCAGTTAGTGGAACTGCCTCCCATACTGAGGTCATCTTACTGCCCTCAGTGGAAAGCTACGAATCCTGGATTTAAACATGTGCCCATGCCCCCTCCCCTCCTCTTTTTCATGGACTTGTCATCTTCCCTATTGTTTGCCAACAACTTCCCAGCCTTTTCTTCCCTACTCCTTAATCTGCATTGTACTGATAATCTGGACAGCCTGTTCAGTTCAAAGTGCATGGGTACCTGTTCAGTTCAAAGTTTTTGGTACTTGTTTAGTTCAAAGTGCATGGGTACCTGTTCAGTTCAAAGTGTATGGGTGCCTGTTCAATTCATTGTGCATGGGTACCTGTTCAGTTCAAAGTGTATGGGTACCTGTTCCGTCATAGTGTATGGGTACCTGTTCCGTTCATAGTGTATGGGTACCTGTTCCGTTCATAGTGTATGGGTACCTCATCAGTTCATAGTGTATGGGTACCTGTTCAGTTCACAGTGTATGGGTACCTCATCAGTTCATAGTGTATGGGTACCTGTTCAGTCCATAGTGTATGGGTACCTGTTCAGTCCATAGTGTATGGGTACCTGTTCAGTTCATAGTGTATGGGTACCTCATCAGTTCATAGTGTACGGGTACCTGTTCAGTCCATAGTGTATGGGTACCTGTTCAGTTCATAGTGTATGGGTACCTGTTCAGTTCATAGTGTATGGGTACCTGTTCAGTTCATAGTGCATGGGTACCTGTTCAGTTCATAGTGCATGGGTACCTGTTCAGTTCATAGTGTGGTGGTTCCTGTGTGTGGGTCGGTGTTCATAGTGTGTGGGTACCTGTTCAGTTCATAGTGCGTGGGTACCTGTTCAGTTCATAGTGTGTGGGTACCTGTTCAGTTCATAGTGCATGGGTACCTGTTCAGTTCACAGTGTATGGGTACCTGTTCAGTTCATAGTGCATGGGTACCTGTTCAATTCAAAGTGCACGGGTGCCTGTTCAATTCATAGTGCATGGGTACCTGTTCAGTTCATAGTGCATGGGTACCTGTTCAGTTCATAGTGCATGGGTACCTGTCAGAACCTCCTCACCCTCCAGTTTTACAATGGCAGAGCCATCAAAACAGTTATGGCAGTCACTCGAAGGAAGAAACATAACTGGGGTTAGCATCAGAACAGACATAACTCCTCCAGGATGGCGTTCAGAAAAAAGAGAACCCAACTGTCCAGTTTTCATGTGCTGACTGTCAGTTCTTCCCTTTCCTGCTACCCTCACCCTTGCCTTGGCCTCCCCCCACCCCCATCCCCCCTTCCTTTCTTTTTCCTCCTCAGATTTGCACGATTTTTAAACAGCTAGTGACGGTTTGTGTTTCTGTACTGAAGGCTCTGTGCTTGCCTGTTTGGTTGCAGGGCCACTGCAACGCTGGGCCAGCAGTTGTTGTTCAAGGACACCACTGTGCTTCAGATGTGTGAAGAAGGAAGTGAGTGATCAGTAGCCAGCACCCAGCTCTCCCCCCCCCCCCCCCAACCCCCCCACCCCCGGCACCCCTGCCTCCCCCCTCCCCCTCCCTGCCCTCGTGCTTTGAAAGCTTCCATTCTTTAAACCCTATCCAAAGGACAATGTTTGTCAAAACGTTATTAGAAGACTGATCTGTTGATTTCATATACCCCAATAATGCTGAAAGGACTTTTTTCCTTTTTAACCATAATTTCAGCCTGCTGTTAATCATAAAGCAGGGATGCCAGTGGTCAACTTTTCAGGAGATTCTTTCGCCTTTTCCTTGCAGATTTTCTGAGGAATAGAAAAACTTTCCATCCTTTTCCTTTGAGAGTTCTATGGAATAAAAGATTAAACAAAAAAGTCTCTATCTGTTACAGATTTGTGCAGAATAGAAAAAAAAACTTTCCACCTTTTTATCATTCTCACCCAAAAACACACACAAGAAAAAACAACAAGAAGTTTGCCAGCTTCCTGTTTGGTTTGTTTGCTTGTTTTTTTTTTTTTTTTTTAACAGTTATGTTCTGATTTGTATCATATGAAAACAAGTGAAAGTACATCTTCGGATCAAAAACAACATGCCTTCATTGTGACTGCAGGTTAGGAGATGAAGACAGCAGGGAGGGTGTGGGGTCTATACTGGGAGGGTTTGGGGTCTATACTGGGAGAGTTTGGGGTCTATACTGGGAGGTTGGGTGGATGGGTGGGAAACGGGTGTAGGATAGGTTATTTACTTCTTTTTGCATCGATGTCAAGTGTTCCCCTTCCTCCTTACCCTCTTTTCTCCCTCTACATCTATGTTAATCATTTCCTTCTGCTCATCAGGAGTTTTGTTTTGTCCAATTTTCTGACTTTTTTTTTTTTTAAAAACTAATCATTCTACTTTCCATTCCTGACCTAGACTCCTTACCTGTCTTTCTTCCCAGAGGGGCTGCCATTATTGCTCAGTTTTGTATGTTATCCCCCAAAATATATATATATAAAAAGTGGCCTTTATTTTGCATTTGGAGCTTTGTGATATGACAGACTAAGAAGTCTCTTGGTGTTTTTTTTACACTCTCAGTCTTACTAATTTGATGCAGTCTTGTCTGAACTATTTTCTGACTTAGATTAAAGGGGTTGTCTTTTGATATTCACTGTCATAAGTAAGCTACATTATGCCTGTCTCACAAGTTCACAACATATGCATCAATATGTATGATATCAAACATTGTCTGCATTGAAAGTCTTCTCCATCAATAATGTGGAACCCACCCAGAAATGCAGAATAGGTAACAAGTTCTGATTATAGTACACAAACACTGCTGTGCACACTCATGATGCATATATAAGCAGTTGCAACTTTTTTCAAAAAAAGAAACATAGATTCAGATTAAAAAAAAAAGCTGTGTTATTTCCTGGCTTTTTGTAAATGAGTAAATACATATGGTCCTGCAGTAATCCTTTCTTTTTTTCTTTTAGTTTCTTTTTAGTGGCAGTCCCTGTACACAGCCACACGTTGTGTGAGGCGAGTCCACCACATTCTCTGTATTGTGTGAGGCAGCCTCCCAGTTCTCTGTATTGTCCTTGTGAGGCAACCTCCCAGAGGGGACACTGCAGTTCCCAGAGGACCCAATTTGGTTCATGTTCAGTGGTGCCTGTTGTGGTCAGTGTACATAGGGTACCCAGCTACAAAGCTGTCCACTGGCAACAATAATTGCAGAGCCGCCCTGAGTGAGTGTCTCTTATTGAGGGAGACCATCACTGTATCCCTCTGACAACAGTTAGAAGTAATGGTTCTTGTCGTTCTGGTCTTTTGGCACTGTTAGAGAAAGGAAACTTTAACGAAATAGACGTATTTTTTGTTTTGTGTTTCTTTCCTTTTCAGGCATTAAGACAAGTTTCGATTCTGATTTTTCTGTGCAACAGGCATGACTGCCCCTGCCAGGCCAGAGCTGGCCGAGCTTCACTCAGACGCTGGCTGTGATCTTCAGGGACGACTTCGAAACTACAGAGGACCTGCGACATGATCTTTGGTAGGTGGATAATTGATAGATATGTGTGTGTGTGTGTGTGTGTGTGTGTGTGTGTGTGTGGTATAGTGTTCAGTGTGTGTGTGTATAGTGTGTTTGTGCGTATGTGTTTGAGTGTGCCCTGAGTGTGTGTGTTCTTGAGACGGTTAGTGTATCATGTCTCAGTGTGTCTGTGTGCGTCTCTATGTTGGTGTGTGTGTGTATATGCATTCACAAGTGGGTTCATACCTTACTGGATGCTGAAAACAATTATCAGTACATTTCTTTCCTACTGGACATCTAATCGTTTGAAAAATGTCTGTGTTCTGATGAATGTTCTAGAGATTTAATAGAGAAATTTCAAACTGCAGTTAGTACACTCATTATCTACTATGATTTCTGTGTTCTTTGCATGTGATAAACTGATTTAAGGCAAATTTGCTGGCTTGTGTTTTGGCTTTAACTTTATTGTTTACAAAATCATATGAACTCTGGCTATTATTGTGTTATTTCAACAGAGAGTAATGACGATGTGACTTGATATGTAGCCAAACAACCTAAGAGAGAGTTAAAAACAATCCATTTCAACAGACAAACAAAAACAACCTCACAAACAAAAATAGGTACAAAATAATGTAGAGACTAATACTTTTTTTTTTTTTTTGTCAGTGTGCATCGAAGCAGAAGGGTAAATTTTCAACAAATAGTCTACAAATACAGAAATAGACAATAAGGTAAGAAAACAAAAGATATATGTTTGTCAGGCATCAAAAAGGAGACTTAACAAACAAAACACTTTAAGGGACTTTCTGTTAATAATGACCAGCTACTTTTATATCATGAAGAAGGGTAGCAGAATAACGTTTAGTCAAAAAGGACAGTGATTAATAACAAAACATGTTTTAGTGTCATTCAAACAAACAACAGACTAGGAAACCAAAATGCAAACCATTACAATAAGGATTGATGTCAAGATTGGATAACTTCATCATTTAGTCCTATGATTTGGGGGTGTTTCCATGGCTCATAATATACTGAAGGTAGGAAAGTGTATTGTGACTGGTGTTTGTCTCAGTGAAGAGTTTACTTGTGACGGCGTCTTTCCTCATCTGAGAGTTTACTGTGACTGGTATTTGTCCCACTGTTGAGAGTTTATTGTGGCTGATGTTTTTTCCCACAGGTTGAGAGTTTATCGTGACTGACGTTTGTCCTTAGTTAAGAGTTTTTTGGTGCCTTTTTTTTCATCTATTGAGAGTTTATTGAGAGTTTATGTTGTGACTGGTGTCTGTCCTCAGTTGAGAGTTTACTGCGATTGGTGTTTGTCCTCAGCTGAGGTTTTCTTGTGACTGATGTTTTATTTTAATGGGTTGAGAGTTTGTCATGAGTGATGTTTTAATTGACAGGTTGAGCGGTGAGGGGGTGGAAGTGACCGACAAGTGTGGTGCCACAGTGTATGCCAACATGCCCTGGTGCCAGACCTCTGGAGTCAGAGAACTGGTGAGTGACAGCTTGGGCAGTGTAAAGATGAGAACTTGAAGGTAACGGTGTGGACGGTGTAACTGAGACAGCTCTAGAGAGAGGAGAACTTGAAGGTAATGTAGACAGCGTAACCCAGACAGCATTAGAGAGGAGAACTTGAAGGTAACGGTGTAGACAGTGTAAATGAGACAACTCTAGAGAGGAGAACTTGTAGGTAACTGTAGACAGTGTAACTGGGACAGCTTTAGATGAGAACTTGCAGGTGACATGTGACAGTGCAACCCAGACAGCATTAGAGATGAGAACTTGTAGGTATCAGGGTAGACAGTTTAACTGAGACAGCTTTAGAGAGGAGAACTTGTAGGTAACAGTGTAGACAGTTTGACTGAGACAGCTTTAGAGATGAGAACTTGTAGGTACAGTGTAGACGGTTTGACTGAGACAGCTTTAGAGATGAGAACTTGTAGGTAACAGTGTAGACAGTTTAACTGAGACAGCTTTAGAGATGAGAACTTGTAGGTAACAGTGTAGACACAGTCTAATTGAGACAGCTTCAGAGGGGAGAACTGTAGCCAACAGTGTAGACAGTGTAACTGAGACAACTTTCGAGGAAGGAACTTGTGAGCAATCTCTGTTCTCATGAAGTTGCCAGTCCTAGAAAAATGAACTGGTTCCATCAACAGGCAGGGGAAAAAAAAAAAAAAAGAAATTGGTGTTTTTACTTTTTCCAAGAGGTATTTTACTGGCTGTTGCCGGGTGAACATGATCACTGTGAGTTGACATGCTTCCAAAATATTCAGATGATGAAGTCTGGAAAGGAAGTGGGGGGGGGTGGGAGGGTGAGGAGGAAGGGAGGGGGAGGGGGGTATTGGATAAGGGGAGAACAAGAAGAGGGTAGATGCCCTTGTCCCCCTCTGTTAATAATCCAGATTTACCCCATTGTGTCATTGTACATGGTTAGGTGATGGCATTTTTTATCTAACCTACATGATATGTACCAGGTGTGCTACTAGCGTAACCATGCAAAACAGTTGAGAGGAGTACCATTGTGACAGTGTAGTATCTTGAGAACTAAAATTGTATGTAACAGTTTTTTTTATTTACTAGAATTACTGGTATTATTGTGTCTTATTCTGTTCAGTAACATTCTTGACATAAAGTTCATGTTTCTTATGAATTCTGTTATGCTTTTGTGATGTAACTTTGTGATACATTTATTTTTGTACTGGGTGTCAGGTCACAGTACCACTGAACACAACATCGGCAAAAATTCTACAGTTCTCCCTGGGTAAGTTCAGATACTGTATTTCATGGCTTTGATTGTAGCTGAAGATTTATTTATAGCTGCTCGAACCTGATCGCTGACAGTTTGATAAAAGTGATTCAAGATCATCTCTACTTGAAGGACAGAAACTGATAAGTTTGCTTTATTTTATCATTCTTTGAAAGAAAAAAAATCTCTACTGAACCTGCAGAATTTTATGGTTCCTCAGAGGTTTGAGGTGTAGTATACAGTCATGTAGAGATCTGCCTCTACATCTGCAACAGCAATCCATCGGGAGTGATCAGTGTCAGGTTGTCATGAGGCACCCCACCAGAGGAGACACTGCACAGCTGCCAAGTCACTTTGGAGGCATTCAGTGGTGCTTCTGAGCCCCAGAATTGCAGGACACCACCTACTAAGCCACTTATAAACAACAATACATGATTGCCAAGGAAGCCAAGATGCACGAGCGTCACTCTATGCAAGACACCACCATGTCCTTCCAGTGAGAGCTCCTGATGGTTACATTTAGATTTTATTTTCCTTATTATTTTTTACTGGATTTGGGCAAAAAGAAAAAAAAAAACCAACCTGTCACCAGACTTTTCTTTGACATCTTCACTCCTTAGCTGAGGTGGCAGAAAAGACTGTGAGTTGACCTGATGGCTGTTGAAATGTACCACAACAGCTTGCGCAAGAGAGTCTTTCCTTTTCTTTCATTTCACCTGATGTTGCTGTTTATGGTTGTCAGTTGGTTTTCTTTATGATTTTAATACTGATTTTATGTTGTTTTGGAGTAGAGGTAGGGAATCTAGGCATTGCTGGGAGGGGGGGGGGGGGGGATGAGGAGTGAGGAAGTGGTTCTGAACATGTGGTTTAGTTACGGAATATTGAATAGACAGTGCGTTGAATTGCTAATGTTAAGCTAATTGAAATTTATACTAGGTAAATTAATAAAAATGCATCTTAGAACTGGTGTCAATAGCATGTTTACTTATAGCAATTCTAATTATGTAATTGAAACAAATGACTTCTTTTTATCAAGCATGTTTCTGTCATTGGTGATTATTCCGATTTGCTCACAGTCACTGTAAACAAAAAAAAAAAAAAAAAAGAAAAGTAACAAAATTGTCTAGTAACTTTTACTCCCATAATGAAGCAGAATCACAGTGCTGTTGATGTTACCTATCAAGTAGCGCAAACCTAAATTCCTTTCTTTGTTTTTTTTTTCTTTTCTTTTCTTTGTTTCTCAGCTAGAACTCTGGAGTTCACCATTGGTGGGATTTTTGCACATGTGACTGTTTTGAAACCTACCATTAAGATGACCGCAGTCTGACATCGGGGATGATGTCTTAACATGATGCATGTGTGCATACGTTTTTTTGTTTCATGTCATCCACCCCACCAGGACACGATGGCCTGAAGGGTAGAATGGGATTTAACATGTGTACAAGTATTCGTATGCTTGTGTTCACACACAGAATCTTGGTTTAAAGTCTCCTCCAAAGCATCAGGAGGGGACGGGGCTCTGCACAGATGTTATCTCCAAAGAGAAAATCTCCACTCCGCCTTTCTCAAGCGGGGAATTAACCTCTGGACCTCGGATTCTACTCACCAGGCCTTCCGGGCCCCACAGAAACCTAAACAAAAGGCACAAAGTACAGAAATAAACTTCCCCATATAGAAGAATTCCCAGACCTGTTCATGTGCCTGCTGCCTGACATGTACAGATAGTTACAAGAGCAGGAGAAGTGTGCCATTTCAAAAGTAACTGTATTAAGGACTGGCGTAGATGTTATTAAGTTTCTTCTAGGGTTAAAGTGTTAGTTGTTAAACCAGAGAGGACTGGGTGTTTGCAGCCATGGGATCGTGTGGACTGAACAGCGTGCAAGATGGAGACATTGTGGTGTCCTTTGGTTTGAACGGATGCACCGAATGGGTCGATTTTGACAGGATCAGGTATCTCTTTATTCTATTCTGGATGTTATATGCCAATATTGTTGTTTTTCTTTTTAGGCAAAAGTCATAGTTTTGTTTAGTTAAAATTTTTTTGTTTCATTAATTCTCAGGCCAAGTGAAAGTTGTTGTAAGCAAACAGTAGCGACATATCAGACAGTGTGATGTGTGTTGTATATTGTCAGTGCTTCCCAAATGAAGATACCCTGGCACTGGTCGCGGGGTACCTTTCACTGGTTGGGAAGTGTGCACGACTGATTTTGCTTACCTTGCACACCAAAGCAACACACACCCCCTCTTCAGAAAAGATGATCCAGTTTTCCAGGAGCAGTTTTCACATCAGACTTCCCACCCTCTGCTTCCTGGTGATGGCCTAGCATGATAGGTACAAAGGGTAATGCATAACTTCCAATAAAGGAGGTAGAAAGTTCTCCTTTACAACATAACAATCCAGGCATCCAGGGCAGACACAAACACACCACCTTAACAGACACTGCCCTCCCAAAACCCCAGGCAGGATCAAACATAAACCAACTAACTGAACTTGGCGTGACAATAGTGGATGCATCTCATTTCATCTGTCAGAGGTACCAACAAACACATATGCACACAAATGCACACATACATACATACACACACACCCGCACACTCAGACACTCACATGTATGCACGCACGTATGCATGCATGCATGCATGCACACACGTATGCACGCACGTGCGCGCGCGCACACACACACACACACACCCCCCTTTTGTTTTTAGATTCTATCTGTTTGTTTTATTTCTTCAATACTAAGATTTTTTCTTAATTATTTTTCATATTCAGATTCTGCATTTTTTCCTGTTTGAATTCTGCTAAGTTTATTGTAATTTCTTGATTGCTCAGATACTTCCAATCTCTTTCTCTCCCAGTCTTTCAGATGTTACCAAGACAGAGATCCATCTGATCAACCTGCCAGAAAAAGCTCAAGGAGTGGGCGTCTGCTTTCGATGATGGTCCCAGCATCCTGCCTTTGAATCGTCAGTGTACGCTACCACAGAACTCTCAGAGAAAGCAGTCACCAGATCAGAGCTAATGGCCCCAACTACTGAAGACGCAACAAATTCAACAGAAATGTCGACAGCATTTCCTGACTTTGGTGATGTAGTGGCAAATGACCAACCCATTTCATCCAGAGGTGGCTATAGAAGTGTTGATGTACGTTACGATGGCTTACAGAATGATGGAAATTTTGATGTGACGTTTGAGGGGTGCTGGGCGTTGGATAACGTGTTGATTGTGAACATGGCCAACTTACCGTCTGTGCTCGAGGAGCAGTTTGACCCCATCGACCCCAGTCAATGGCTTTTCTTTCCTGGTGCTCATGTTCAGGTTAGAGAACGTGTGTTTCTGTTTGTGAGTCACAGTTTGTGTTTCTTTCTTTCTTTCATGTTAAGATCTGACAAACTATGTTTATGTGTTTTAATTGTAATTTGTGTTATTCTCGAATGTCCAGGTCTGACAAATTATGTCTGCTTGTTTATGTAATGTATAAAGCTCATTCTGTCTCTCTGTCTGTCCATGTGCCTGTGTGTCTGTGTGTCCCACTGTCTTCTTTTTAAAAAAATCTACAATTAGTTTTTTGTCGATCTCCAAATTTGACATGGCGACTCATTAGCATACCAGGGAGATCAGGAACAAATCAGTTTTGTGCTGGATAGTCACACAAGTGGCGATTTTATTGTCAGTGATAAACCAAAGCAATGTCAGGATTTGAGGCGGGTCAAACATGCCTCACTGTTGGTGTTCATATGAATTGAAAACACTGTTTACTGTCAAAGGGAATAGGAAATCTTTCAGGGCATTTTCTTACATATGTTCACACTCTGACTCAAACACTCACGTGCATGCATGCACATATGCACAGTCTCTCTTTCTGTCTGTCTCTGTCTGTCTTGTCTGTCGGTCTCTTTCTCTCTTACCCCTGCCCCCATTCTCACCCCCCACCCACACTAGTATTCTCAGTGCCACCCCCCCACCCCCTCTTTCTCCCTCTCTCTGGAGGTGGATGTTGGGAAGGAGTGAAAAGATTAGCTAGAGTTATCTTTTTCTGTTATTATGTACTGTTACTTGTATTCATGATCTTTTATTTCATTGTGCTGTTTGTACTATACTTCACAATCAAGCTTTTTCAACTTTATCCAAAAATTTGTACAGAGTTATTGTCTGCATTTCCTCCCCCCATACAGCGGGTGTATGAACAATTATGCTGTTTTCAGTTTGTGTCTGTGTTTTTGTTTGTGGTTCAGACAAACAGGATTTTGTACCACATCAGCTAATATTGATCCCGTGAAACCTCATGATACATAGTTAGAACTCCTTTTTCCTGAAAGGATGGGCAAAAGAAGTCTGAATTAGAACTGTCTTTCATTGGAGAATTGGTTTTACAGGATTTCTATTGGTTAGTGTTAAGAGGTTCCATAGTACTAATTCTAGTCCCTGAATCTGCGACTGTGAATTGGTGAAGCTGCGTGATTTTTGTTCCTTGCAGCACCAGTGTCAGTCGGAAGGCAACGCCTTTGTGTTCGATGACAGAAACCAGTCCATGACCTTTGGAACCACTCGAGATTTGAATCTGGAAACCTTGAGTGCTGCAATTGATGCCTTAGTATTTGAACAGTTCGAGTCCGACGTTCCTGAGAGGTGTGTATGAATGAGTAAGCAGTGGATGGATGATGATAGTAATGATGATAAATTATAATGATTACATAATTAAGTATATGTAGGAACAATACAATCATGGGCCTCAAAATCTGATTATGATTGAATTTTAGTGAATAGTCTACAGAATACAAAACAGGCTTGAAACACATCAAATCATCACACAATTAAAGATGCACATGCTAACACACGTGCATGTAAATACAAAAAAAGAAACAGAAAACTGGATTATACATTTCAGAAAATTTATTGATGTTATAAACTGAAAAGAAGATGCTTAAGTATATAGGAAGGAAGACACAACAACAGAGCGCAATTTAACACTTTATATTATGAAACATGACTGTTTGTTGCATGATTATGCTGTAAACATTTTTCTAAAAAGGTCATTTAAAGTAATGTTGTTTTTTTCGACAGAATTTCTTCAAACTGCAGCATGTGTTTAAGCATGGTAGTAGTTGTTTGCTGACTGGATAGGTTTATAGGTGAGTTTCCATGCTGGGGATTGGTGAAATAAACAAGAACAAAACTTTTTTGCTCCCATTATGAGACAAATGCACATAGCTGTTTCCAGAACATACCACCAGAGAGCTCATAAATGGAAGGCACAAGCAACAAATCAGGAAGGAGTTCAAAGTCTCTGAATGGGTTTTTCAAACAGATGTGTGGAAATCAGCAACAGTCACTGAACTTGTTTATTCCCTCAGCCAGGGAGTTGACATTTTCACCTGTGTGTCTGTCTGTCTCTCTGTCTGTGAGCAGGATATGAAAAAAATCTACTGAACTGACTTTCAATGCAACTTAATGGAAAGATGGAACGTGGCCAAGACAAACTAATTAAGTTCTGCTACAGATCTGGATTAAAGGACTGATCCATGTTTTTTTTTTCTTTCTTTTACCTTGAAGGAGATTTGCGTTCTCCCGGCCTTAAGATGATGGAGTGATAAAAATTGTTTGTTTTATCTAAACGCGTGTTTGTCTGGATGGCAGTTGGAGTATTGCCGGAGGGGACAGTGGGAGCCATTGTGGCGTGGTCACAAGGGGCAGCGCTCTCACTATGGATGGTCCTGGTAAACGTGAGATCTGTACACAGTTCCTCGACACGGAGTCTGTAGGAGCTGCCCGTTTCCACTTCGGCATGGGTGTGTATTCAACTGTTGACAAGATGAATCGTGAGGCCAGTTACTAACAGATTCTTGTACAATTTGGAAGTTGTGCAAGTCAAGTGTGCTTTGTCCTGATGCTCCGTAGAACTAACGGGGGATTATAGAAACATTGAAATATCACACTTTTTAAAAACAACAATAATAGTATTGGATAGTTTATGGTGCTGAATCTATGAATAACCCTAAGCACTTATACTCACAAGCGTGCATGCATGCACACATATGGATTATTCCATTTTTTAAAGCACTAGACATCTTCCAATATTGTGAATGCATTAATGTGTGTGTGTGTGTGTGTGTGTGTGTGTGTGTGTGTGTGCGCGTGCAAGAAGATTTTTGTATGCCATGTATGCTTTTTTTGCATTTATGCATCTTCTTTGCTCATGTAATCAAGCTTATCAACTAGGAGAGTTTTGTGACTTTTTTGCCCCACGTGTTATCAGGGGTGGGTCCATGCAGCAGCTCTGGTGTCAAGAGAGCAGCAGTGTTATTTTACCTGGAAGATGACAGCAGCCAAAGCCAGGTGCTGATGACACTTCCACCTGATGAATACCAGGCAAGTGTTTGTTGTTCGTGAAGCAAGAATGAAACAAACAGAAAAATGTCACAGAGAGTCTGTGGAGTACTGATTGTCACAAAAGTGCTGGCACAGATGTTTAATGTTTCCGGCGGTGGACTGCACTATTTTCTGTATAGACGATTGGCAAGTGTATTGTATGTCAGGATACAAAGGGAAGTTTTTCGTGTTAACCTTTGACGAACCCTCCAGTAAAATCAGGCACCAGTATTATGTGTTTTATGGATTTAGCCTTGTCTTGTGTGTCTGGAATGGTATGCAGGATACTGAGGGACACCCCCTGAGGGAAGAGAAAAGTTTGTAATAAGATTTCAGTAGTGTCAGACTGTGTTGTATCACATGCACATAATGTATTTCTGTTGTGTTGTGTTGTGTTGTGTTGTGTTGTGTTGCATTGCATTGCATTAGTTGCTTTCCAATTTGACTATTCAGCAGAAGAGAAATGAATAACAGTCAGCTGCACCCACCTCAAGTTTGGGTTGCCAGAGCTGTGTAGAAAATATTTCTCATGTAAAAGACATTTAGAAAGTAAAAGGCTTACACACTGCATCACTACAACATGAATCAAATGCATTACTCTTTCTTTTTAATTCAAACTGATCTCTCTGAGGATCGAATCAAAAGATTTTAGATCTAGTGTGTAAAGTGAGGCAACTGCAGACGGAAATCTAAACAAATTTGAAAAATAATTTATAAAGCTCCGCTCAGAAACATAGACAATTGAATCATGATGGCTAATTTCCTATAGTCGTGATTCATTTATCTACATTTTGAGCGGAACCTTATAAATTATTTTTCAAATTTTTTTCAAAAGATTTAGTAAAAAGCAGTACTGCAAAAAGAGCAGACACCTTCGAACATTGAGTATTATGGCTCAGTTCATCCCAAATGACAATTATGGGAATGAAATATAGGACCTCCCTCACCGAGAGGATATAAGCAAACATGTAGTTAACGGGCTAATACACCGAAGTAGGAAATAAGCTGTTTGATCAAATACTACTTCACCTGCATCAGGACGTCCGCCTGGTCAGCCTGCCGGTGAGGTACAATGGCAAGGCGGAGAGAGAGGGTCAGACTCTGCTGGCTGCAGAAATGGCACCATGGTCAGTCGCAGGACGTCTGGGTCATGGACGATGTCACCATTCTTCCCATGCAGCCCGTCCCCTTCCTCCTTCGATGCTGATCGAGTGCTGCAGGTATCGCTCAACCTTCAGTGCGATAATTCCGATGATAGATCAAGGTGAGCATGGTTTGGATGGGGAATGTAGTGTTTTAATTTTTAGCTCTTTTTGCTTATTGTACATCACACATACACACACGACACACATGAAAGACTATACATATATCCACATGCCTCTATGTATAAAGGTACGTTCGTACACATGCACACATATAAATGGACACTCACAGCTGTAGTATCCATTCAGTACTATTTATTTCATTCCTGTCTTTTTTTTTTCTCTCACATTGTAACTTCCAGCCTCAGTTTTTCTGCCTTTTTTCCTCCATACATGGTTCTTCAGTTTTTTTCCTTCGTTTCTTTCTTGTTGAAATTTGAATTGTTGACACATACCAAATCAGTTGCTTTTTCCAAGTTAGCTTATCAGTGGATGAGAAAACTGATATATGCTGCATCAAGATTAGTAAAAACCAAATGTTGAGGAACAGCTTAAAACCACTATTGTCTCACACGGCTAAACAGATAAGTAGACAGTGCAGCTGTGTCTTGTATTTATTGAAAACAACAATGTTAATAAGCTTTTGTTATGGCTGCTTTGTAGAACAGTATATTGTTAGATGATTGTAGTCAATGGTTACCTTGCTGCCACTTTTCTTGTACTCAGTCTCAAGCCCCAAAATGCTGACCACAAAATCCTTACCAAAACAGAGGTATTGATAGATGGCATTGAATGAAAAATTAAATCTAATAAATGACTGGATTGATACTCTAAAATATAGAGTTGTATATCAAATAATGTAAATCACAACTACCGGTACCGGTAATGCCTAGCTTTCCCACTTTTCAATATACTTGCTGTTATTTGTATTGCTGTATGCTGCAGTCTTCTGTATGAGTTTTATTGCATGTTCCTTTTTTGATGTTATTGTCATTCATTGGCATCACATTTACTTGGTTTATTGATATCGTGAGGAGGTTTGCTTTAGATAAGGAAAGTGAAACATGTAAAACGAAACTGTGAACAGCGTGAGTCTGGAGTTCAGCTCTGACCATGGCCACTCCTGGCACACACTGTATACACCGTGTTGGCCCTCCCTCTGCCATGGCCGCCATCAGTCGCTGACCTCCTCCTGGTCCTCAGATCAAATTCAAGGGTGAGTCAGCGTGAATTAGTTCCTGAAAACTTGAAATGGTGGATGATGATATGCTGCTCTCATGTTTTGATGGTGGAAAGGTTAGAAGTAGAAAATGGTTGATGATGTTATACTGATCATGTTTTGATGGTGGAAAGGTTAGAAGTAGAAAATGGTTGATGATGATATATTGATCATGTTTTGATGGTGGAAAGGTTAGAAGTAGAAAATGGTTGATGATGTTATCCTGATCATGTTTTGATGGTGGAAAGGTTAGAAGTAGAAAATGGTTGATGATGATATATTGATCATGTTTTGATGGTCGAAAGGTTAGAAGTAGAGTAACTGCTGGCAAGGAGTTTTGTAAATAAATGATAGTAAGACCTGCAACAAACCAAAAGACGGGGAAACCAGCAAGAATTCATTCTGGTAATGTCTTTGTTTTTGGTAAGCTGATTTGTTTATTTTGAAGACCTTTAGGACAAAATGCTTTGCATCTTGTGTTGTTCTCTATTTGAACCTTTAGGACAAAATGCTTTGCATCCTGTGTTGTTCTCTATTTGAACATTCATCATCTGGTTAATTCAATGCCTGTTTTTTATTTTCATGTTTAGTTTGAAAAGATTAGACGGATCTTATTTGTTGAAGTATTATCTTAATATGAAAATGCAATTTATTGGTCTTACTCTGAAGGCAGTGGACATGCTACAAATATCTGTCACACAGCCATTTCCATTCAGCACAAACAAAGATTAATGTACAGAAAAAATATTATAGCCCATATGTTTGTCAGGATGCAAAATGAAGACAAAAATAAACTAACAAAAGAGATAGATCAGAAAGTGAAGAGCAAAGCGAAGACCCTTGAATTTGTTGAACAAATTAGTTTTGTTCCAATTTCAAATTGTCACTGCCTGTACAACCAGGAGGTTGGTGAAACCAGAATTGTGCCCGGTGTGCAGGTGGCAGAGAATCACCCTACCTCTTCCGTATTATGCCCTGACGCCCCACGTCAGGTTCAGGTTTCTGCAGATGCACCGCAGGGCGTACAGGAATGGGCTTTGGATGATGGTGAGCTTTGTCTGTCTGTGTCTGTCTGTCTTGCTTATCCCTTTCTTTCTTTTCTTTTTTTTTTGCCTTCTTTCTGCCTGCCACTGTCTGTTGGTCTTTCTTTTCTTTCTCTCTTGTTTTGTTTTTTTTTATCATTTATTTGTCTGTGTTTCTGAATATTAATTTTTTTTAGCAAAATGTGTGTTAAAAAGTGTGTAAGAGCCTATTTTGGTTTGATGCATGCTCTTTATTTGTGTCTGTGTGTGTTTTTTTCTTAATTACTGTCATTTGGAAAAAAAAAAAAATCTTTTTTGGATTGAAAGAAAGAGTGTAATGATAAGTGTTTTCTTGTGTAACTTCATAATCAGAAAAGATATGTTTGTGTACAAAATTAGCTGCTGTTGCCAGAAAGAGTGTGTTGCCATGCTACATCTTTCCTTGAATCATCATCACGTACAATTGTCACATGCCTTTCACCTGCCGCCACTCCCCTCCACCACCACTCCTGTTCCTCAGACAAACACACAAGCACACACGTGTGCCAAGTGCATGTTACACACAGGGTTATTGTGTCTTTTCACCCAAACCAGCCCTTAAGGCTAAACAGAAAGGGGCAGACAAATACATGCTCCTTGAAGGTCTCGATTGACGGACCGAAGATGTTCTCACTTTCTAGGTGAGATTGTGTTTGTTTGAAAGATGGTACAAGAAGTCTCCAAACATGAAATAGATATGTCAGCTAGAAAGTCATGTTAATTTTGCACTCCAATTTCCTTTTTTTTTTGTAACTTTTATTGTCATTTATGTTATTGTTACACTTCTTCTGTTGATAACCCCCACCTCCTCCCCTTTTTAATTTGTTGTTATTTATTCTTATCTGTCTTCGCCGTGAAGTGTACATTGCGGCTGCCCAGAGAAATGCCCAGAGAAAAAGAGGGATGCAATGGGCATGGACGTTGCACTAAAGAGGGATGCAGGTGAGGTGAAGGCTTTTCAACAGGGATGCCCTTTTGTTTTTTCATTCATATGTCAAGGCTTTGGTGATTCTGTCAGAAATTTTTTGTCAGTTCTATTTTTCATCTAGGTTTTATGTTTGTTTGTGTTTTTTTTTATTTATCTTATAATTGGTAGATTACTTTCAACAGGGAAAAGTTTGTTTTCAGGTTCACATGGTACTTGAACTGGGTCAGCTTCAGTTACTGATTCCTCCCCTGTGTACTGATCAGGATACACATCATGTGCTGTGCCTATAGGAAAAGTCAGAAAGGATGTGAACATGTGCCCAAAAAAAGTGATCAGTGAGTATGACCACACGCTTACTCTGAGTGTGTTTTTGTTCTGAGTGTTCTGTGTCGGCATTTCTGCTGGGCGATTTTGTATCATAAGCAGCATTCATTTGGGCATGTAATTATTTCCACATGGAAGCAAGAATTACTCTGTTTGTTATCTTCCAATTTTTTTTTTTAAGATCTTCATTATATGGCAGTGTTTCCAATCTGAGTAGAGATAAAGCATTAGGCATATTGTAAAAAGACATTTAATGGTAAAATTCCTTTTCTTTTCAAGTTCCTCATTTTGTTCGGTCAGCCCTTCAGTGACCCTTACACCTAACTTGCAGAAAAACAAAATGCTGATTTGTGTTTGCCAGTAAGCATGGACCTGGCTCATTAAAACACCAGCCTGTTCTGTCTTCAGTGTGTGACTTTGACTACTCGGGGGGCCGACGTGCCGAGACCCTGTGGTTCCTCACCCGAGCGCTTTCACAGAGAACTTTGAGGACCCGGCCTTGCTGGGCGGCTCTCCCCTGCTGCAGATCCAGGGAGGGTCTTTGAGCTATGTCTGCGACGTGCTTGCTAGCGGCAAAGCTTTGGTCTTCAATAAAGATGGTCTGCGCCAGTTGACTACCAGTGAATTCAACACCACTGAAGCAAGGCAAGGGTGGTGTTTGCTCGTCTTGATTAGTTTGTAAATGTAATGGTGATGTGATGTTGCTGAGCCCCACTGATGCAAGGCAAGTGTTGTGTTTGGTTATCTTAGCAGGATGATGAGGGTGTGATGATTAAGATCTATACAGCATCCTGATTCTCAAACACAGATTTAGGAACCAGATTATCTCATGTGGTTTTTGCTTTATTTGTTTGTCAGTGAGTCCGTCTGTGAAAATTACAAATGAATATGCTTCACAAAGGAAGCTCCTAGAACCAATATATTGTATTTAAGAAATTGAAATATCAGAAACCAAGATTAGGCAGAAAAATTAGATCCAGGTTTTATATATATTGCACTTTATCTGAACAACTAGAGAAGCATTATGACACATAATGTATTTAGAAACATGCAATAGATACTCAGCCTCAAGGTTCAGTCTTTCATTGTTTATCAAGACATATGTAGGCCTACTCTAAAGTGAACTGAGCATGGAAAAATGATATGTGTACATGTCACATATACATGCACACACACTCACACAAACACAAAAACACATATACATGCATGCACACACACTCACACAAACACACACACATTCATGCACATGCACACATATGGAGAGCCAGGTCTCTTCTCAAAAAAGATGCACACACACACACACACACACACACACACACACACACACACACACACACACACACACACACTACTCACACAACACACACACACACACACACACACATGCACATGCACATGCACACATATGAAAGAGCCAGGTCTCTTCTCAGAAAAGATGCACAGACACATGTACACACACACACACACACACACACACACACACACACACACACACACACACACACACACACAAAACAACAGCACAGCAACCATTTCTAAATTTTCATACAAAATTTGGTGTGATTTTGGCCAGTAAAGCTTTATGAAAATAGATTTGTTTTGTAAAAGCCGTTCCCCACTATCATGAATTCATCTGGCACTGGAGGCGGGGGGGGGGGGGGGGATGAAAAAAGGGTAGTTTGTACAAGTTGCACCAAAAGACATCTGTAGTTGAAAGGTTAACTGAGAATGTCCTTAATCTGACCAATAACAAAATAACATGATTTTTCTTCCAGCTATTTGCAGTTTTCCATTCGCGTGGGAAGTCACTCCTCCAGGTCAGAATGCCCCCCTTCCTCTGATGGCGAAGACATTGTGATTCTGGAGTATTCATGCGATGGTGGCATCACCTGGAATTTCATGAAAGACTTCTCACAAGATTACTACAAGATTCCAAGGTGAGATGATATGTAAACCATGATTATGATTACAGTCATACATGTTCAGGTATTGTCCTGCACATTGGAAATATGCGTATGTGTAATATTTTTCACTTAACATGCCTGACCACTTTGTGGGCCTTACCCAGTTTAGGTACCACAGACTTAAAAGACAGACACCAAAGAAGTTCAGTGATCCACTCTAGTATGCTATCTCTTTGATTGGGTGTGTTGTTGAAATGTTGAACAAGGGAACTGGACTTTAGGTTGGTTCATGCCATCTCTTGCTTTCATGTGCCTTTTTTTCCCTCTAAGTTTCTTTTTCTTCATGTTCAGGGCCCAGGACTCATAGTTGTACAGTAGAACATGATTTTTGTTTTTACATGCGTCGACATCTTCTGAGGAGATAAGATTGCCTTGTCGTCAAAATCTCTGCCAGAGAGAGTGGGAAAGGGCTGCAGAAGAGGAAGGGATGCAGTGGGGTGGGGACGAGATTGTAAAGGTAGATTTCTCAAATCTCTTAGGTCTCGGTGTGTACAAACATCCTCATGCCTAAAAGTGATTGTGTGGATGCGCAGGCAGGTCAGACACAGTGCGTTTCAGTCCTACTTTTTATAGCGTCAGTGATTTATAAAACAAAAATATATGTTGAGCACCAGGATACCTGGAGAGAGGTGGGTAGCGCTAGATAAGCCTCCATTGCCACAAATTAAGTGAGGGACACCCGGGCAGTATCAAAACAACCTGTGGACAAAAGTTAAAAAGAATGGTGGCATGGAACTGAAACTGAAGCTGTCTTTTTACCTTTCAATGTATTTATTTGTCTGAATGTTTATATTTGATTCTTTCTTTCTTTATGTGCCTGTGTCTCTGACACTTGTCTATGTCTATTTTTTATTTTGTCTGAATGTTTCTGTTTGATTCTTTCTTTATGTGCCTGTGTCTCCAACACTTTTCTATGTCTATTTTTTTATTTGTCTGAATGTTTCTGTTTGATTCTTTCTTTATGTGCCTGTGTCTCTGACACTTGTCTGTGTCTCACTTATTTATCTGCGTGTCCACCTCCTTTCTCCTACTCCTTCCCTTTCAAAGACTTGTTTTTTTAATGTAACATTTTTGCCATTTTGTGCTCAACGTTAACTTGTTGAATCAAACTTTTCTGGTTCATGACCCATTGTGTAAAAAAGGTTAGAGGATATTTCATTGAAGTCACTTCACCTTTCTCCATACCTGTGATAGATCTGACTCGGTCGTCTTACCGGAGGCCGCCAAAGGGGATTTTTGCCAGTTCCGCTGGCGACAGATAGGCGGTGACGGTCAGGGGTTGAGGCGGGCAGTATGGGCAAATAGATGACCTGGTGCTGACGCCTCAGCTGACCAACACACTCATGATGGACATGGCCACACAGTCAGACGTGAGCGACCGTGTGACGGCCAACAACGGGCAGCTGTTGCATAACTACTGTGGAGCGCCACGCAGCATTGTGTAAGTTCTGTTGTTTTGGTTTAATAGGAGAGGAGAGAGGATAGGTGTCTTCTCTATTCATGATTAGGAATGCCTTTGGGCCTATTGAAGGCATTTACTACTTCCTATTGAAGTGGCTTTCTGTCTACTATGTTTATGGATTGACAGTTTTCCAAATGTTGCTACTGATAGCGTCAGATTGTGAAATTTGAAGCACGCACATGGTGGTTTGTGTGGAGACAAAGGCTACATGCAGGTATTGGGCCAACCTCGCTGAACAGCACACAGATGCAAGCTGGCAAATGCGATTTACATGTGAGTGCAGCCCAACCAGTTGAACAGTTCTCTCGAGAGCAGGCCATTACTGTGGTGACCTGCATGAGCAAATAGGACTCCAATAAAGGTGAATAGTGGGATGATGAGGTGATGTATGGGTCCTTGTGGTCTGTGTTGGTTTGAACAGGTTCAGAATCTTTGGGAGTTGACCAAACTTGTAACTTTCTACTGTAATTGTACATTTCCTAAAACATAAAAAAGTGAACGAAAAAGAAATAGTTTTTTTTTTGTTATATATGTACAGTTGAACCTTTGCCAAGCTAGATAAATACAGAAATAAACTGATTGGTAGCCAGTAAGTGGTAGCCAGTAACTGTACTTAGAAGTGTAAACTGGAATTACAGATTGCAGTTTAGAGTGTTTTTTAATGCGCAGTAGAACATTAACAAGGCTACTTTTGACAAATCTTCTGCAGACACAGACAGTGAAAACGAAAGGGGAAAATATATATTCCAAAGTACAGTATGAAGGACAAAGATACTGAGATTGGTAGCACAGTACAGAAGTAGGGCATGAATGATTACATGCTTTTTCTTGTAATGCATAGGCATCTCTGAGTGTTCATGTCATGGACATCTGTCAAAAGTTCAATGATTATAAATAAGTCACGTCAAGGCCTGATCTATGTGTCAGGTTAATGTACAGGTCAGATATTTGCTCTACCTTAACCATGGGCCCTCCTCTCTAAACTTTCATTTTGTATACATTTTATCTGATTCATTGCTCTCTGTATGTATATACCTATTTTCATCCTTTACATATGTGGCATCATGATTTAGCTAATGTAGTGTGGCCTGTTTGGATACCATAATACCATCCTGACCAGAACTGAACTGAACTGAACTGAACAGTGTTGCCACTTTATCAGTACTTTACACCAATTCTCAGTGTTGCTTTGTGGACAGATTCAGCGGCAAGGAGACCAACGAAGAACCACGCTACCTGATGACAGAGGCTCTTCAGATCAGCCCAGGAAACATGGTGCAGTTTGACCTGGTCATGGGCTGCGGGGTCCCTTATACCACCAACCTCAACAATCAGGTCAGTGTCTGTGGGGCTCCTTACACCACCAACCTCAACAATCAGGTCAGTGTCTGTGGTGCCCCTTACACCACCAACCTCAACAATCAGGTCAGTGTCTGTGGGGCTCCTTACACCACCAACCTCAACAATCAAGTCAGTGTGGGGCCCCTTACACCACCAATCTCGACAATCAGGTCAGTGTAGGGTCCCTGATACCACCAACCTCAACAATCAGGTCAGTGTGGGGCCCCTTACACCACCAACCTCAACAATCAGGTCAGTGTAGGGCCCCATACACCACCAGCCTCAACAGTCAGGTCAGGGTGGGGCCCCTTACACCACCAACCTCAACAATCAGGTCAGTGTGAGGCCCCATACACCACCAACCTCAACAATCAGGTCAGTGTGGGGCCCATACATCACCAACCTCAACAATCAGGTCAGTGTGGGGCCCATACACCACCAACCTCAACAATCAGGTCAGTGTGGGGCCCCATACACCACCAACCGCAACAATCAGGTCAGCATCTGTGGGGCCCCATACACCACCAACCGCAACAATCAGGTCAGCGTCTGTGGGGCCCCATACACCACCAACCGCAACAATCAGGTCAGCATCTGTGGGGCCCCATACACCACCAACCGCAACAATCAGGTCAGCGTCTGTGGGGCCCCATACACCACCAACCACAACAATCAGGTCAGCATCTGTGGGGCCCCTTAAACCACCAACCTCAACAATCAGATCAGTGTGGGGCCCCATACACCACCAACCTCAACAATCAGGTCAGCGTCTGTAGGGCCCCTTACACCACCAACCTCAACAATCAGGTCAGTGTGGGGCCCTTACACCACCAATCTCAACAATCTGGTCAGTGTGGGGCCCCTTACACCACCAATCTCAGCAATCAGGTCAGTGTAGGGTCCCTTAAACCACCAGCCTCAACAATCAGGTCAGCGTCTATCCTAGCTGCTGTAATGTGGACTAACTGCCAAAAAAATAACCCTGTCTGTCAGGGTGGCTGTAGATGGTCAGGGACGCCAGCTGTCTCTTCTTTTCAGAAGATTGTAATGTTGTTTTTTTTTCCCCAGTACTTATATATCCGTTGACAACAAACTTTCCACATTCTTTTCCCTGGAAAAAGCAAGAAAGGGACAGGTTTAGCGGTGTTTACTCTGGAACAGAAATGATGTCAATTGTACAAAATGTTGAAATATTCATTGAAGGTTCTTTTATTGCAACAACAGTTTATAATCTGCAGTTCCCCTCATCCCCACCTTCACCCCTTTCCATTGTCGTTAGTCTTATATTCAATTTGGGGGGAGGCTGAAATAGCTCAGTGGTAAAGCGCCGGACTCATAATTTTGGTGATCCTGGGGTTGCAGGTTCGAATCTCCGCCCAGCCATTTCAGTACAGGTGGATTTTTCCTACAGAGTTAACATCGGTTCTGACTCCATTTCCCATACAGTCCATTGAATGAGGCTATAAACCGAGATTCCGTGTGTTAACGCATCTTGCACACATGTAAAATCCCATCAACACCTTTCGGAAGAGAAGGCCAGATTGGCTGTTGGTGTGTGTTACACATAGTATGGACCTTCCCCAGAGTGGGAGTATGGCTACCTTAATGGTGGGATAAGAAAAACGGTCACACACACAAAAACTCTACTCCCTTTGTTGGGTAGATGGGATTAATCCTTGCCTGTCTATACAGGGAGTGTCCGCAGGATTATCGGCCTGTGTACGCAGAAAGAAAAGAAATATTGCAGTAGTTTTTGCAGTAGGTTTGTGGAACACCCATGCTCCCAGCCCTTCCTCTCTTCCTTCATCCCCTCTGTCCCCCATTCCTGTTTTTAAGATTATCTGTCTGGATGCATACATATATGATGTGTGTCTGTGTCTTCATCTCCTCTCTTTCATCCATCAAGACTTCGTTGATTTCCATAGTAAAACATCCTGTTTTCTTTTCTGTGTTTATTTGAAAGAAGCAATAATTGCTGTTTGATTGATCTTAAATTCTTTGAACATCAATCTTTTTTCATACAAGATCAGTAATTCCAGACCTCTGTTTGGGATCGCAATATTGACTGCATAATCAGGTAACTGTTTTGGCTGGCCGACTGATTCGTTTAACTGACTGACTGATTGATAGGTTTCTCTCTTAAGATGTATAGGTTTCTCTCTTAAGATGTTGCTTCTTCTTTGGCGAACTGCTACGTTCTTTTGAGGGACTGACTGTTTCTCTGTCTGAAGGTGTTGCTTCAATATTCAGTGAACCATGGCATCACCTGGCTGATGGTGGAAGAGCCATGCCTGCCCCCTGATGTGTGTCAGCAGTACCAGGCTGGAACCCTCTATGACGCCTCCCAGTTCCCGGAGTGGACGACGGTGACCGTGCTCCTGCCGCCTGATACATGGTGAGTCCTTGATAGCTGTCGATAGCTTATGAATTGATATTGTCCAGGAAATTGGAAGTGAGGCGGGCAGAAGTAAAAAATAAATAAAAAATGAGCAAGGTTAACCCATTGTTGCCATAGCGCAACAATATGTATGCTCGTAACTTGAAGTGGGAGATGATCAAGGGAGATGACTCAGAAAGAATTGAGGGAGTGTTGCAGACACATGAAAAGGATTTCATTTAGGGTTTTTTTTTCCAGGGGCAAGGTAAGGGAAAGGAAGATGAGGGAGAGAGGTAGAGGGGAGAGAGGGGAGATTCCTGAGTATTATGGGATTCCATGCTGAGTAAGGAAAAGACACTGTTTGATCTGATTTTGGTCCTTCGAATGAGACTATAAACCGAGGTTATGTGTGTTAACGCTTGCACAACATCTTGCACACACATAAAATCCATCACCAACTTTTGGAAGAGAAGACCAGTTTGGCTGTTGGTATGGATGACACGTTACACATAGCATGCACCTTCCCCGAAGTTGGAGCATGGCTGCCTTAATGGCAGAATAAAAAACGCTGGCTGTCTCAGTGTCTCTTTGATCAGGTGGTCATGATGTTTCTTGTATTGGGATGAAGTGTAAGGCACATGTGGAATCGTTCTGTTTCTTGTGCAGGTCAGCGCACACCCGGTTCCGGTGGGTGCAGATGGAGTGGGGTAGTCGTGATGACTGGGCAGTGCGACGTGTGTACGTTGGACACCAGTGTCCAAACATGTGCAGTGGGCATGGGCAGTGCAACGAAGGGGTGTGCAAGTGAGTCAACAAGTGTGTGTGGAGAGGCTTGAGGGGGCATGAGATGGGGATGCAGGGTGGGGGTGGGGTGGAATGTTTGGTTGGAAAGTCACCGACTGTTGTGCATGGAACAAGGGAGCAGGGGTGGAGTGGGTGGGTTGTGAAGTGCGATCTGTATGTATCTGTATGCACTGTTCTTATTATGATCTTTGACTTTGTGATCATGTGTGTGTAAGATTTATCTTATTGATTGATGAACTTGAAATATGTTGAAACTTCGAAAATTGTGGAAAAAGGTAAGTATCTTGTTACTAAACATAAAGGTCTACATTGAAGCATAAGTGTGGCCAAAATAGTTTTGCTTGCTTGATTGAGAAGAAAAGAGAGACAAAACTGAAATGACAGTTTAATATGTCAAGTGGTTGGACTTTCTAATAGTTTATGATTGATCTGCCAATTTATATTTGGAATTTATTTCTGTCTCTTTAATAATTAATTTGATATGTCATTTTTGAAGGATTAAGGTAGTGTATGTACATAATGTCCATGTTTGTTATTCTTTTGACATTATTTTGTTCTTTTAACATTATTTTGTTCCCGCACTGTGTCACAGCCCATGACAGTAAAACAGAAAACAAATATATGGAAATATATTACCACAAAACTCTCTAGAAATATACCTGTGTTCAGCTGACATTTGCAACTGATTGATTGACCAGGTGTGAGCCCGGCTTTATGGGAGACAGTGCGAGCCAGAACATGAAATGGCCACCGATCTCCACGCAGACTTTGGCATTCGCTATGACCCAGAGTCCCATTTCTCCTACTTGCTGGGTGGTGAAGTGGTGCATGCTGGGGAGGGCTGCGGTGTCATTTTGTCTGGAGAATCCATTTACTTCTACAAGGTAAATGGATGTGGTGAATATGTGGTTTTATATCGGTCTTTGCATTTCAGTTTTATAGTTATTTTGGAACCGTGTGATCCCAAAGTAGCAAATGCTCTTGACAAAGCATGGAAAATGTATTGTTATTCTGTCGTTCACAAGCATGAGAAAAAAAAAAAAAAACTGACAGGATTAATGACAGCATTTGTCATTATTAATTCTTTTTACTTTATCTTTTTTTTTTTTATTAACTGTGTATTGTTTCTTGCCACCTCACTGGTATCACTTCCACTTCCCTCATTCTGGCTTCCTGTCGGCAACCACTCCTTGCTTGCTCCCCAGTAGTCCCAGCACCAGCAATCTATGGGGAGCATTGGCAATGAAACTGTCATGAGGCGACCTGCCAGAGGAGACCTCTGCGCTGCTTCCAGTCATTTCGGTTTTGTTCAGTGGTGCACGTCCTGATCCAGCGTATGCAGGACACCACCTAAGCCTGTTGCTAATGACAACCGTTTTTTTTTTTTTTTTTTTTGCAAGCCAGTCTGAGTGAGTATCTCCTTCAAAAAGTGCCACCATGTTCATCCAAGGACAATGTCCATGAACTTGCTGATATTGATGACCTTGACACGAGGTCAACGAGGGTACAGATGTGGAAAGAAAACTGAAACTGGGGTCACCATAAGGGCAGGGCATGAAGGGCCAGAGAACCCGAGACGTTTTCATGCTGACTGATGAGGATGATGAAGGTGAGGCTGTAGAGTTCCGCTCTGGTCAGAGACTACATGACAGGGCTCTACTCAGTGCTTACTGTCATGGCAGATCCCAGCATCAACCAGGCCCAAGAGATAATGATACCTGCAGTGTCGGTCAGGAAATTTGAGCAGAGATGCATCTGCAAGATGGATGAAACTTTGGTAGATCGAGTTATCTCATTTGAGCTCATTGCAAACTCAAATTCTGGGAAGGAGCCCACCACAAAACAGAAATTTCCACAAGTGAATGGGTCAGTTAGGTATCAAACCCACGACCTCCTAGCTTGTAATCTGTGTTGCTAATCACTGCACCACAGTAGCTGGTGTCAACATTTATTTTCGTACTCTCAAGACCTTCATCAAACAAAAGCTTTGTCCTCAAGGTCAATCTAGTTGTAGGCAGTTTGACAAGGAAGAGCTTTGAACAGATGCAGTCTTTTGTCTGTCTCCTCCCACTTATCCACCACCACCATCATCTTCACCCTCCCCCTGTCCATTTCCCATACTGTCCTGCTCTGGCCCATTCTCTTCTTAAAATTGTGTAAGTCTGCATGGATTATTTGTTCACAAAACAACATGAATATGAATTGGAACAGTTCATAGGCTGCCGGCACACTGTAGTAACACTTCCAATGTTATATTGACATTACAGAAAGCCAAACAGGGGATGTGATGTTTTTAAATGCAATAATACATATTCTGGGGGCAATATATACAATTAGATATGTTATCTAGCGCATTTTATGATATTTTTCATGATGAGAAATATAAATCTGCAATATTTGCTTGAAATAACCTTGTTGCTGGGTTGATTTGCTTTCTATTACAAGATAGTTGTTGTTGTTATTGTCAATGATTTTGATCATGTTGCTTCTAAGACATATTGTCCTATCAGAAAAAGGTACAGCTGAACCAGTTTCTGTGCTTTCAACCACAAGTCTCAGCCCAGACATTGACAGATGCTGTTTTCTGTTCGTCCATCAGGATGGAGTAAGAGAGCTTCAGACGAAGGACATGAACGTGCAGCATGATGACTACCTTCAGTTCTACCTGCGAATTGCAGGTGGGCAGAATGAAGCCTGTCGAGGGGCTGAGCATCGAAATGAATCGGTCTTGCTGCAGTACTCCACAGACGGAGGCATCACCTGGACACTGCTTCAGAGCTTCATCACCTGGAGTTTCAGCAGCCCAGGTGAGTCAGGTGACATTCGGATGTAGTTGCAAAGTGAGGCAACTGGGGGGAAGAAATGTAAACAAATTTTTAAAAGTATTTGTAAGACTCTGCTGCAAAACATAGACAAATGAATCACAAGACAAAACACGACATGTTTCGACCTCTTAGGTCTTCTTCCGGCAAGATACACAACACTCAAGGTGATGAAAATAAATTTGTGATTGCTCATTCATTTTCATTGTCTGGAGTGTTGTGTATCTTACCTGAAGAAGACCTAATAGGTTGAAACGCATTGTGTTTTCGTCTTGTGTTTTCGTTTGTCTTTGTTTTTTTGCGGAACCTTATAAATACTTCTGAAAATATGAAATTTAGCAGAGTAACTTTTTTCCTTCACTGAACTAACCATACAGGGTTCCTTGCCAGGTTTTGGCATGGCTGACAACATAGACAAAACAAATCAAGGGAAGCGACTTTTTCTTCCCTGCGTTTGCAGCCTTATACTCCTGTGGGACACTTCCTGTATAGACAGGCAAGGATTAATCCATTTACCCAACAAAGGGAGTGGAGTTTTGTGTGTATGAGCATTTCTTATCCCGCCATTAATGTAACATGTCATCCATACCAACGGCCAGACTGGCCTTCTCTTCCGAAAGTTGGTGATGGGATGTGATGTGTGTGCAAGCTGTTGTGCGTGCGTTAACACAGGGAACCTCGGTTTATAGTTTTATTCAAAGGACTGTATGGGAAATGGAGTCAGAACCAATGTTAACTCTGAGGGAAAAAATCCCCTGTACCGAAACAACCCAGCGGAGATATGAACCTGCAATGCCAGGATCACCAAGATTACAAGTCTGGCGCTCTACCACTGAGCTATTCCGGCCCCCCCCAAATCAACTTTGCATGTATGATTAGAGTGAGAACCCCACCCCACCCCCCTATGGACCTGTCACTGTCAACCATTCAGAGTGGGGTCAGTTTTAAAAGGCTTTGGTGTGTGACTGACTTCACCTAGGCCCTCCAGACAAACACAGTGTCTCCCCATTGCCACCAGGCGTTTTGGTGCTGTGACTGTGGGCCCTGGGTTTGGAGGCCGTTGTATTGAGTTCTGTCCAGGACATTTGTTGGTGTGGTTGTTTGGCTCGGGCCGACTCTTCGCTAGAAATGGATGTGCTATGAGCTGAAACTGGAAGACCAGATTCATGTATCTTTGATAATGTTACGCAGATTTCCTGACCTGATTTGTGTTCGGAAGATGAGTCAGTGTATTGGTAAAGAAAAAAGAGAACACATGCAAAGGAGAATTTGTAAGGCTGGCCAACCTACAGAAGAAAAGGTACATCTGTGTGTGTGTGTATATCTGTCTGTGTGTTTGTACTCCCCCCCTCCCCCCACCTGCTCCCCTCTCACTTTCTCTCACACGCACACACACACACACACACACACACTCTCTCCTCCATTCTGTCTTCACAATACCTGTACAATAGCATTTTTTGTCCAACCAATCAACAGGTTTGTTCATTTGGATCTCCCTGCTGAAGCCAAAACAGAGGCAACAAGGTTTCGTTGGTGGCAGCCGGCACACAGCGGACATGGACATGACCAGTGGGCTGTTGATGAGGTGCTGATTGGACAATATGAACGTCTGAGAACACTGCAAGATGACTTTGATGTAAGGATCAAGCTTTTTGAGTGGAGCCTGGTGTCGTGTGTGTGTCGTAGTGTGTGTGTGTGTGTGTGTGTGTGTGTGTGTGTGTGTGTGTGTGTGTGTGTGTGTGTGTGTGTGTGCTGTTCTGCTGTACTGCTCTTCACACACAGTTATGCAAAGGAAATGGAGTGCTGTGTAGTGTAAGGAGTAGTCTTAATTGTGACCTACATCTAATGAAAAAGAAAAAGAAAGAAAAAACCAACAGTCACAGTCTTGAAAACGAAATGAGTCTTAGTTTGGTGTTGGGGGTGGGGGGGGGGAGGGTCAGGGTGAGGTAGTGGTGATGGTTAATGGTAGTGTTCTTATGAAAAGATTTTACTATCACTCACTGTCACATTTGTCATCAGTGTGACATGTTTTTGTTGTGGCAGTCTGTGACAGAGCCTCTGGAGTCGGGTCAGTGGCGCACGGTGACTGAGGGCGTGGTGGGCAAGTTCTGCCAGTCCCACAGCCCCTCGCTAATCCTGGGCAACCAGATCAGCGACAAGTACATCACCTCCAAGGATCTAGTGCTGTCCCCCTGGGGATGTCATTCAGTTCAAGGTCAGAGCTGGGAACACAGTGTGTTTTTGTTTTCACTTACTGTCAGCCTGTACAAAAAAAAATCGAAGAATTACCATGCAGGAGTTGTTACAGGTTGAGAGATACCACCTGTTTTGATTTTGTCATGTTTGTCACTACCTTTACAGTTTGTTCCACTGTTGCACAAACGTCAGAACTGTTAGATGAGTTTCTTTTTTTTTTGCCAGTTAGGGTCAGACGCCTGTTTCCTGCATTAAGCCTTTTGGCTCTGGGGATGTCATGATCATGATTTGCCTATTGCACTACTTAGAAAATTGTTTCTAGAACGAAAGGAAATATATAACAAATCAAATGCTTGCTTATGTTTTGATATTGGACATAAAAGATTTTCCAAATCCTGAAATCTTCAGTTGCTTATCCCAGAACTCATATACGATTGTAACAAAAAGATCCAGATGGGTGGCACATTTTTGGATCAGCTTACATTCCTAGTCTTAAACGGAACAAAAACGTGTGCAACAAACAAAACAAAGATTCATGTTGTCAGTTAAGATGTAACACAGTTGTTGTTTTTTCATGGAAATGGGTTCTTTGCTACGCAACAGATCAATGTGGGCTGTGGAAAGCAGTTTCGCTGGGACCATCCAGTCACTCTCCAGTTCAGCCATGACCACGGCCAGACGTGGCAGCTGGTGGAGGAGCCATGTTACCAGCTGCAGGACTGCGAGAAGCACCACACCGAGGGCAGCATCTACTACACCGGCACTCACGGTGTGTGGACCCTGGTGGTCATCCCCGTGGATCAGCGCATTGCTATGCAGTGAGTGACTGTAGGTCATCACGAGAGACTCTGTATTTGTCTCCTGGAACTTGTGGAAGGAAGATCAAGTCAGAATAAGACACAGGTCAGCTTGAGAGAGTCTTTAGTGATGCAGTCAAGAGAATTTTCTGATTGTTGTCAGAAATCAGTTCAGAGTTCAACCCTGGAGGTCATTTTTGTGTGGTGCATAAGTAGGCAGCCCTTGTACCTCAGCCTGATTTTCCCTTTTCACAAATAGGAAATTTTAAAACTAAAAGTTGTTTTACAATATGTTTATCTGTCCGAATATATTTACCTTTTCAAACAAATGCCTTATCCCTACAATCCAAGGAACATATCATCAGAATCCTAAAAAAAAATAAAAAAAAAAAGAGAGAAAAAAAAAAAAAATGAGGGAAGCAGGAAGCTGATCATGCCTCCATTAATGGTGAGACAGGAAGGATGATTGCCCCTGGTGAGCTTACTTTATTAGTCATACCCAAATGCAGCTCTGTTTTTGCACCGTTTCCCCCACTAAGCAGGACAGTGGGAGGGCGCCCTTGTGTCTGTAGGGTAAGTATATAATAAAAAAACTACTGTTAGAAATAGAATTTCTTTTTCTCATGCTTACTTTGTCCAAACAAATACCAGGATACAGAAAGGATGGTGGGAAGTTTGTTCATGTGAACAGGGAGATAGTGGTCAAAGAGAACATCTGTACAGTTCCCCAAACTAGAACTTGACGTTATAAGCCACTAAAGGGCCTAAGTAGTTGTTTCCCATACTTAATCTAGAGGAGAAAGGATTATTCCCTGAGAATGGCACAATGTGATAGGCAATAACAATGCCTCTAGCAGGAAAAAGAGGAACAAATAAAACCCAAACAAAATCAGGAAAAGGTGAAGATCTTCACCCAAGACATATCAGGAAGAGTGGGTACAAATAGTGCCACTCCACGCCTCACAACCGATTCTGAATTGTGATGCTTGGAGATGCAGATGTCTTTCCAGTCAGAACTGGTGGACTGTCTGGAAAATTTACATGTATATTGAAATTCCAAGTAAACCATTATGCTGCACAGGAGCAATTCTCACTCAAGTTGCAAGTGAAGACAGACACACAGTAATCCCCAATTTAGAGAGCAGGAGCAAGATGAGAGAGAGAGAGAGAGAGAGAGAGAGAGAGAGAAGAGAATATAGAACAGGGGAAGTCACGCTGACTCTGTCTACAGGGAGGGGCCGAGGAAGGCTCTTGCTTACGCAGACAAAACAAGTGGCTTACAAGTTGTCTCACTATTTTAATTTTGTCTCACTAAACAATTTCAATTTAACAATCAATCACTGGTTTATTTAACCAGAACACAACAATGAATTTCGCGTCAAAAGATTTCAAAACCAAAATTAAGGTTAACATCAAGCATCAAATAAATCATCAAAAGGTCCAGTCCAACATAAGCATCATCCCATCCCTGAGGTTCCGCAGGTATATAACATTGAGATGGGTAGCAGAGTAAATGAGGGTAATTGGGCAAGATTGGAGGGAGGCAGGGGTAAGTGGGGGAAAATAAGCTTTGGCTGCTACCTGACGGTGTACCTTCAGCACTCATGGCCGAGGAAGGCTCTTGCTTACGCAGACAAAACAAGTGGCTTACAATTGTCTCACTATTTTAATTTTGTCTCACTAAACAATTTCAATTTAACAATCAATCACTGGTTTATTTAACCAGAACACAACAATGAATTTCGCGCGTCAAAGATTTCAAAACCAAAATTAAGGTTACATCAAGCATCAAATAAATCATCAAAAAGTCCAGTCCAACATAAGCATCATCCCATCCCTGAGGTTCCGCAGGTATATAACATTAGAGATGGGTAGCAGAGAAGGGTAAATAGGGTAATTGGGCAAGATTGGAGGGAGGCAGGGGTAAGTGGGAAAATAAAGCTTTGGCAGAAAAACGACGAAGTCGAAGAAAAAAAGGTGGCCCCTGGGAATAAACATATATAACACACAATACATTAGCCTTCTATGGCGAAGAATCTACAATAAAAAAAACTACTACAACAATAGCACCACTGAACATAAAAGAACGCATCAATAAAACACATCATCTTGGGACACCCAGCAAATATCCCAGCAAATCGGCAATCTTAACCCACTAGCGTGAAAGCATTATGCCTCTTACAAACTCTTCCATACATGAACATCCAAGCCCTTGTGCAGAAATAACCAACAACCATCCTAAAAATTATTCCTAAATCAGTACAACAACAATTTGTCTCCACAACTCCTAGCACTGAGAAAAGCTCAAATGTAGTAGTAACACAATACATGCTAACAAAGCTAAGCAACTCTCTCTTCTTCTTAGTTGCAAGGGTCATTCCATGAGAACAAAGGAATAAAAGTTTTTTTCACTGGGACTAGGCCCCTACTGTACAAACCTTCTATTAGTACAATAATCTAATGTCAAAGTATTGGGCTAAATTATGAACCCTAGCCCTAGGTACACATTGTTAGCAATGACCCTTAAAAGGTGGTGAGAGAAAATATACAGACTGAGGGAAGTCAAAGTGAGAAAAAAATTTACACTGGTCGCTAAGATTAACTCTTAGTTCTGTTCAACTTGAGAAAAGAGAGCACAAGAGACTGAATAAACATGACAGAAGAAATAAGTCTATTAATTTCTTTAACATGCCTAAATACTATTTCAAACAAGACAGCTACTAAATATCCTGTAAAATGGCCAGGATCCTTTCCCCAATTTCAAGATGTCTACCAAAAGCACATGGTAAGCCAAACCGGTTCAACATACTAACTTGGACCAGTATCTAGACAAGCCCAATTCATAATATGATCAGTAACAATATACAGGCTTAGTTTTAGTCTAATTTACTCATAATCTTACTACAGCTTACTAACCTTGAATTAAAAGACCCCTCTGCCAACTTTTTTCTCTCTAGGCAGACCAAGTGTCTCTCTCTCTCTCTCTCCAGCCGCCGGTCAAAATGTGCAGGAAATTGCTATGTCAAGGAACAGGAAATAGGATGTGGAACTTGTCAGGAGACAGGAAGTAGTTGGTGAACTTGGTTATTATTTCCCTGAATTAATTTATTTCAACCCCCCCAAAAAATTACCTTACTTCTAGTAACTTTCCCAACAAGATTTTTGTATACAAAGAAAAAAATAGTAACTAGAAACCAAATCAAAACACATTATCTTCAATTCCCCAACCTTCGTTTAACCACTCAAGGGGGACAACTCCCCAAGGAAACAACTTCTTAACAAGGACTAAAATTGCAGTGGGCATGGGGGATGACATAAGAGACTCCGCAGTGTGCAACAGCAGAGCCAGGTGCTGGAGAGAAAGGACTCCGGGGCACAATCTGCAGAATTTAGGTCTGAAATTCTCCCATGTGAAGGAAGAGAGAAAGAAACTTATTCAACCCAAATGAAAGTGAGTTTAAAAAGCCAGTTTAGAGGATCCAAGAGTGCCAAAAAAAAGTAACTAAAGAAAAGGAGATAACTGATTATATTTGTGCATGATTTATAAAGCGAACTCACCAAGGGTGATCACTCTTCCACCCTGACTGGTCATGGAGGCGTGATTATCTCCTTGCTCTCTCAATTTTGTGTGTTTTCTTTTGTTTGTTTGTTTTTTTTTTTAGGATCTTTATGAAATGCAGATATTCCATGCCAGGTAGGAAGAATGCTTTTATTTGGACAGATATATATGAGGAAACCCAATTTCCATCTCTGAATAATGGGAGGCAATGTGTTCGTGTCCTGTTGTCTGATCAGTCGTCATAGTAGTCATAAATTTCTTAGGCTAGAATGCCAGTGATCTGCAGTTTATATTGATATTTTACCAGTCCCAGTCTTACATTTACTTCCTTTTTTTTAAAAATATGGCATATTCTGGAGACACATTGGCCAAAGTGTGTGCATTCTTTTAGGATTGTCCAGGTAAAGTATATTGAATGTAAACAGTTTACCTACTGTTATTCTGCTGCAGTCAGATATATATACAGTGTTTGTGCAATTGTGTAATTAAAAAAAAACTGAAAGATCTTTTAAACAAAAACATCATTATATTATCAAAGAAAAAAGTAAAAAAAAAATTAATGTGGATGTTCAGGCTAAAGCTGTGTAAAGCTGATTTGATTTGTTGAATTTTAATTGTCTTTCAAGACAAATCTATCCAGAAATTTGGAGATAATTTACAGTCAGTTCTGGCAGGTAAAGGAAAAGGTCAGTTCTTTTTTTTTTTCTTAACAATTTGTTCTTTTACAACAAACCAAAATCAGAACACTCCTTGATAGTTTTTATGCAGTGAAAAAGTATATATACATTTTTTTCCTAGCCCAGCAATTTTGCGGTGGTGGCAGCCGGGAGGAATGGCCTACAGCTTTTCATTGGACGATGTGTATGTGGGTCCCCCGTGCCCGGAAAACTGTCATCGCCAAGGGGTGTGCAAAGGTGGACAGTGTCATTGCAATGATGCTGATGATGAGGAAAACGGTGCACAAGGTGAGTGATGCCTTGCTTCTAGTGATGAGCGAATGACATGTCTCCTGGTGATAGAAGAGCATGTGGGAGAGCACAGACCTCCGCAAGGCTCTGTGGATCCTGGAGCCGTGTTATCGATCCACGATAAAAACTGGAATAGGTTCCCCTCTTGCCACATTTAATCTTCACGAAGTTTCGTATAAACTGGTACAGCAGTTTTTTTTTAAAAATCAGTCTTGATGAAGACAAACGAACCCAGCAGACTAAGGTACTGATAACTGTCCACGGACTGATGGTACTGAGGACTATGACTGGATGAATCTGGATATGGCTGTATACACTTCGGAAAATGGGTGAAGAAGAGAAAAAAAAAACAACTGAAATAAGTCAGTCATATTCAGTTTCTCTGTACAGAGCTGCCAGGTGTTACTCGCAGGGATAACATGCTACGATTTCATTGACAATCTTACCCAGCTACACTTCATGAAAAAATACTTAGTCATAGAATGAAAATTAAAAAAAAAAAAAATGTTCCGCATACTTAGTTATGGCTTTTACGGAATGGATGCGATGCAGATCTTTAGAATCTAGAATATTTTTTGGAAAAATGGCCAAGTTCATTTGGGAGAAGAAGAAAAAGCAGAAGAAATCGCTAAAATGTCATCGTGATTTTGCCTTATGGACTGGTTTCATTGTTGGCCATGTGGTTTGTTGTGTAGGGCAGGTCAAAACTGTGTGATATCTAGAGAGATTATGTTTTCTTAGTCTGTCTTCATGTTGTATGCGAAGCAACATGCCATTGAAACTGTTATTGACTCAGACCTGTCAGACATTAAGACACCACAGAGACAGTTTCAAGGAAGTCACAGCAAAAAGAAATCCCTATGATGGCCTTGGTGATGTCTCATATGAGTGCTGTGATCAAGTTTAGATAGCTACATTTTAAATATCAGAATGCAGCATTTTGTGCTTCCGAGGCTGTAGCAGCTCGGATTATAACCAGCTGACCCTATAGGGCTGTCTTAGGGCTGAAAGTAGTCATGTTGCTTGTGGCTCAGCTGATAGGAAAAAGGTCACCCCAGGTCTTCACTTCACCTGTGTGTGTTAACCTGGTAGCAACACGCCGATGAACAGGATCACATTTGCAATATCAGGTATTATCTGTTACAGACCCGCACTGTCAACCCCTCTCTGACCAGCCCAACCCTCTGGGTATGTTGGACCGCTTTGACAATCGCAACATGCCCACAGAGTACTGGCGCCGAGTTCTGGGGGGATACCTGGGCACCAGCTGTGGGATTATTGACTTTGGAAACTCTCTGTACTTTGATGGCACGGGGACAAGGGAGCGGTTACTGTCCCTCTTGATGCTAGTGAAAGAAGGTGAGGTTTTCTGTCTCTCTGTGTGTCTCCCTCTCTGTCTGTCTTTTTCTGTCACTCCTGTCTCTGTGTCTGTCTGTGTCTCTCTCTCTTTTTTCTCTCTCTTGCCATTTCTCTCTCTCTCTTTCTCTCTCTCATCCATTTTCCATTTCCATTTCTAAATTTGATTTCTCTCTCTCTCTCTCTCTCTCTCTCTCTCTCTCATCTCCCTCTCTTTCTGTCTCTTTTCCTTTACTTACTTAGCAAAACTCTGTGAACCAAACCCAATCAGAGAACAGACTGACTAGAAAGATACCATAAAAATTAATCATGTTTGGCCAGTGTCATCTTCCATTGGCCTTAGCACCTGATTGGCAAGTCACTGAACACATTACATGAGAATTTCATTTTTCAACCCCTTTCTTAGAGTGAGACAGACATGTTTGCTGTCTCTCTCTATTTCCTCCCTTCTTCTTGTTCATCACTTGCATACTGAATGCTGTTTTGTTTGTGTCTGTGTGGGTAGGGGAGCGGTTGGGTGCGTGAGTGCATGTGTGTGTGTGTGTGTGTGTGTGTGTGTGTGTGTGTTCATGCATGAATATATTTGCAAACATGACACGTTTTTTTTTTTAGGAAAACTTTTCATGTCAAAAAAAGAAAAATTTTAAAAAATATTATTGAAATCAACAACTTAAATATACGACAATTCCTTTTGGACAGGATGCTGGAGTTTGTCGTCAGAGTGGGCAGTGTGGAGCATCAGTCATCATGTCAACTGCCAGAACATCGTAACGAAGGCATCATCGTGGACTACTCCACAGACAATGAGGTCACATGGCATCTCCTGAAGGTCGTGGAACCTGATTTACATGGGGAGACCACACAGACTGTCACTTTAGAGTTGCCTCCTGAAGCTAAAACGAATGCAACGATCTTCCGATGGTGGCAGCCTCTAGGACTTGGAGGTGTGTTTTGAGATAGGAATCAAGTGAAATTGTGTGTGTGTGTGTGTGTGTGTGTGTGTGTGTGTGTGTGTGTGTGTGTGTGTGTGTGTGTGTGTGTCAATGTGTGTGTGTGTGTGTGTGTGTGTGTGTGTGTGTCTCAATGTGTGTGTGTGTGTGTATATATATACGTGTGTGTGCCTATGTGCCCTTTGTGTACATATTTTAATATATGCATTTATGTGTAAACTTGCCCATGCGTTGTAAGTCACATGTGTCGATATAATTCATTTTTTGCATACTTACTTTTCCAGACAGTTGCAGAATAGCTTTCCTTCACTCAAATGTCACATCTGTTTTTGTCTGCTTTTATGTTTCCTTTTATCTTTCCTCTGCAGAACAGGCCCATTTTTCGCTCTTGGTTCCTTTTCAACTTTGTGCCAAGGTATGGAACCTTTCATAACTAACGTTCAACCTCCTTCTTTTTGTCTTCATATATTCATGCTTTGCTCTCATATGCACATGCATGTGTGTGTGTGTGTGTGTGTGTGTGTGTGTGTGTGTGTGTGTGTGTGTGTGTGTGTGGTGGGTGCATAATGGATGTGGGATTTGCTTGCATACATGCTATATAGCAAAAGACAAAACATAGACCCCAAATCTGATGGGGTTTTTTTTTTCCCCATCTGTCACCAAACACAGGTATGCCACGAGCCGGCTGGGCCATGACAGTGTGTTGGTGGGTGTGAACGACACCAGTGCCTTTGGTTTCCAAGACGATTTCAGCAGTGCCAGTCCTAACCCTTTCACCTGGTTTCTGGCGGACACCGCTGTGCCCAGAATCACCTGCAATTCCAAGGGACATGCTCTGGAATTCTCTACCAATGGCGGTCAGTGTCCTTTGCTTTTGCTTGTGTTTACTGTGTAGAAGAGCTAAACGCTGAAAATAATGCAAGTGCAAAAATGGAAGAAAGCAAGCAACTGCCCTTCTGTGGTAATGAAGATGATTGGCAAAATACTCAGTAGGCTAGTTTTGTTGTGGAATTGTCTTGTCGTATGTAGTCAAGCATTATTCAAAAATGTTCAGTAGCAAAGATAAAGCAACACAGCAGCGTTGGTTTCTTTATGTAATCTGTCAGTTCATCACCAAGTAAGTCATGCCTTTAGTACATAACAAGCACATGTGCAAATACACAAACATACGCATACCCATATACATGTACATTTGTATCAGCAGTTTTCCTTTTCAACACTTTCTGCCACATTGACCTGGTCATTGTCAGCATTGACCCTCACCCTCCCTACCTTCCAACGTGTGTGCTGACATAACTTTTGTTTGTTCAAAATACTCCTCACCTCTCTCATCCCCCTCATCTTCTGTTTCATGCACTTCAACTTGTCCTCTAATCCTTACACTCATCACAGATTTTTTTTTTTTTTTTTTTTTGCGGAAATTTTGTTTCATTGTAAATGAATGTCTGTGACGATCGTTGGTCTTATTTCTTCATTACCCATTCCTCACGCTCCACCAGGCATGAGGTATGCGGAAACGTGGGACTATCACATCACTCCGTCCACCTTCCACCTCCAGTTTGACCGTTTGACATTGCCATGGGCTGCGGGTCGCTCCACGGCACGCTGTTCTCCGTCATGCTGGAGTACTCTGTCAACATGGGCAAGACCTGGCACCCCCCGTGGTGTCGGAGTGCAAACCTCCCAGCTTCCACTGCACGGGCTATCACTTCAGCAGCAGTTACCTGTCCGACCAGCACTCCAACTGGACCCGCATCACCGTGTACCTGCCTCCGGGGGCAGTGTGAGTGGAGGAAATAGGTTGTGGTCACCTTTTAACATGTCTGCCCCTGTATCCTTCTTCTTCTAGTGCTTGTTTTTCTTTCTGTCTTTCTCGGGACAACTACACTTTGTGCCTTACCTTGTCTGAGAACATTTAACAAGAAAGACCAAGCAAATCAAGGGAGATCATTCATCCCAGATTTTTCAGGTTTGTGCTCTTCTCTGACTCTGTGTCACTTTTTTTTTTTCTGATTGCCCCCGTTTCTGTGTGGGTCTTTCCATCCAAAAAAGCAGAACACTGAATCTTTTACCTGAACTGAAAATGAAGAAGCAAGATGTAGGTGAAGTGATGAGGATATTAACAAATATGTTTAAAAATGTGAATATCAAAGCCATATGAATTTTTCTTCATCGCCAAGAATGTTTTTGACTATGGTACTATCAACCTTATTTGCATTTAATCCCAAATTTAATAATAAAACCTGTCAGGATAAAAAGTACTGATGAAATGATGACTGATATGTTCAGTGCCTATTTTATCATGGAACCATGCGTCACTGGATAATGGAAATACAATAAAAGTTCAATATGTTTTAGGCAAAATTATACCTTTGTAACCTGTGCCCTTTTTATGTGCCAATCCACAGTTAAGATAGTTAAAGTGAAACAGTCCTAGTCTTTCAAGTGAACATGAAAAAACGTGCCAGGTGGTGAACGTTACACCGCCAGTTACTATATCAGGGCTGAAAGGGTTAATGAAAGCCTCAGGATCCAGTTTGTATCAAAAAAAAAGAAAGAATTAGGCCAAGGCCGTTTATTTGCTGTATATAGAAGTAGGCCAAGGCCATTCGTTTGCAATAGATAGAACTAGGCCAAGGCCATTTATTTGCTGTAGATAGACCAGGGCCATTAATTTAACTGATGCTGTTTGTTGTATGTTTGAGGTGTTCTTGGGTCAGTATACAATTAATTTTATTTTTCTTTATTTTTTTTTTTTTTCCTAGAATAGCTGTCTGCATGTGCTTGTTTGCCCGCAGATCTCCCACCACCCGTTTTCGGTGGCTGCAGCAGACGTCACACCCACGTGGCACTGTGTGGGCTCTGGACAATGTCTACCTGGGAGACGGCTGCCCCTGGCTGTGTTCCGGACATGGCTACTGTCAGAACCACACCTGTGTGTAGGTACAGCCGCACCTTGTCTCACCTGTCGGGGTTCACATGAACTAAAACTAAGTTTTTAACAGCCCCAATGAAATATATGGAGAAAGCACTTGGAAGAAGGAAGGGAAAATGTGGGGTAGGGTGGGAGAGGTCTTATTCCCTAAATACCTCTGATTTGACCTGGCTGGGGGCGGAATAGCTCAGTTTGGTAGAGCACCGGACTTGTGATCCTGGGGTTCGAATTTTGGTACAGGGGGATTTTTCCCTCTGAGTTAACATTGGTTCCATTCCCTATACAGTCCTTCGAATGAGACTATAAACCGAGGTTCCGTGTGTGAACGCTCGCACAACATCTTGCACACACGTAAAATCCCATCACCAACAATCGGAAGAGAAGGCCAGTTTGGCCGTTGGTATGGATGACACGTTACACATAGCATGCACCTTCCCCGAAGATGGAGTATGGCTGCCTTAATGGCGGGATAAAAAACGGTCATACACACAAAACTCCACTGCCTGTCTATAAGGCAGTGTCCGCAGGAGAATCAGCCTGCGTATGCAGAAAGAAAAAAAAAAAGAAAAGACCTGGCAGCATTGCAGGGCCTTCTCTGTCGAGTTTCCTCACCTGTTGTGGCTCCCTGTGCACTGCTGCTTCCTGAATTGTGGTAGGATGACCACAGGTGTGGTGGATGTATCGGGGAGTAGGAGGATGTGTGTGGTAGTATTTCCAAAGAGATGAGGCAAAAAAAAGAAAGAGAAATAAAATCTAACCCCCTTGCTGAATGAACCCTTCATAATGACTCAATTAAAAGAAAAAAAAAAAAGCTGATGTTGACTACCCGTCCAAAGGACTCTTTAGCAATACAGAAAGCACTCATGCTGACAGAATTCTTCCAGATGACTCTTCAGTAATACAGAAAGCATTCATTTATTGACCGTTTCACTCCTAGCAAAGTGAAACAAATTGTGGACTATTTCACGCTCTGCAACATCAGTCAGCCAGCTTTTGACTGCAGCTGGCTTATATCATCAGACTCTGGGCTGTATGTTCTGTTTGTGTTCATACCTGTAAATATATTGATCATTTTTTGTTCTGTTTTGGTATCCTTTTTTTGTTCTTTTTGTGCTGTGTTTGTAGTGTCATGTCATATATCTCTTCATCCCCCACCCTCTCTCCCAGCCCTCTCTTCTTCCTGTTTTAGAGTGATGTGAAATCCTGTCTGTCAGACAGAGGCCTTAGAGATCCATGGTTCCGGTGGTGATTTCCATAGTTAAAGAGTTGCTAGGGAGTGAAGACTTATCAGCCTCAGCTTCTATCAAAGCCAGCACGATGAAGACAGAGAGCCCATCTCCTCTCCTTTGCTGCCATTACCTTCCATGCCCCTTAAGAGAGAATGGGAACCTGCTTACAGCTGGGTGAAATAGGAGCGATGTATTCAAACCTGGTTTGAATTTGGTAACATGCCGTGTCATGTTTACCCTCACATTTTAGGAGTGGTGCTTTTAGCGATGGTACTTCTTGGTCCATGTTTCAAGTCTTGCATGTGACGGGGTATTTTTCCTCCTCTCCACTTAATCTTCAGTTGTGGTCTGAGTGCTGGTTTTTCAGACGAGAGTACTTTTGAGTCCATAGATCAAAACATTCCACTAAACCTTAGGTTGTGGTCTGGGTATTTTGTCTTTCAGACTAGAGCAAATTGAGGTCCCATCCTACTGTATGCGCTTAGTACAAAATAAAAGAAACCACAGCAGCAAGAGCGTGAATAATATCCTCAGTATGTTGGATCAGGACAGGTACCACATGAGTGATGCGGCAGCAGAACAATGTCTTTGCCTTACAATGACTTGATATTGATTGTTCCCTTAAGACTGTTGGCACTGGGGCTGCAACAGGACAAGCCTCAGTGTGGCTTTGCCTAGGGAGTCCAGAATGAGCAGCGTGTGAGCAATGCCCTTGAGCGTTCATAGAAGATTAGAATGAAACAAAATCTGTTAAAAAAAATCAGTGTAATACACTTGATCACAACAAAAGAACAACACCAGTTTTTTTTTTCTCTCATTGTATGTCTTTTCACAAAAATCAATGTGAAACAGGCAAAAGAGAGGGTGTTCAGTCACACTTGGTGCCCAACTGTCATTATTGTCATCAGCAAGAAGTTTAGTAGATGTTGTCCTGCATATGCTTGATCAGAACAGACACCACCGAATGCCATCAAAGTGACTCGGCAGCAGTGTAGTGTCCTCTTTGTTGGGCAGCATCATTGCAAATCTTCCAAACAAAAGTATGGTAGAGTAGTAGTGGTACTTTCAATGTATGTCTTTTCACAAAATTATGTGGTACTAGATGGGTATGTTAGAGATTTTACATGAAGGTTTGGATAAAGATTATCATCAGATCATCCACCTGTGTGCCACGTAGCTGCTTCTTTAGAAAGTGCATCAATTAGATTATTGTGCACACCAGCTTGCACATACACACACACACACAAACACACACACATTGAACTTAAACATACACACACACTTACACACATACACACACACACACACACAATCACACACAGCTCACACACACACACATTGAACTAAAACACACACATGCTTACACACACACACACACACACACACACACACACACACACACACACACACACACACACAACACACATACACACATACACACACATGTTTTTACATACACACACACACGTGCACACACACATGCATCATACATGCACACACACACACACACACACACACACACACCCCCCACACACACACACACACACACACACACACACACACACACACACTCCCATGTTAGCTTCCATCAAGGAATATAAAAGTCAACAGTAATGGTGCAGAGTTCACCTGAAACAAACATTAATTACACACAGGTGTGACCCAGGCTTTGCAGAACCATTCTGTGTACCTGAAACACCCTTACCGATGGAGCTGCATGACGACTTCAACAACGACGAGCCAGATCGCACCAAGTGGACAGAGATCTATGGCGGAGACACCTCCGACATGTGTGGTCACCTTGTCAGCGGCAACGCCCTTGTTTTTCACAAGGTGAGACGCTTAGCTCTTTGGGTGCCAGCTGATCTGGTTTGCAGCTCTTCTCAGTGCCAAGTGCAGTTACAGAGCTCATCAGCTGCGGAAGTTTGCAACAATTCAGTAAGGAGAATATGCCAAACATGGTGTAAGAGAAAAGCTCCCCATTTTCTAAGTATTCTTAACCTCCTCTCTAACCACATATAATGTCCCTATAATCATCTCTTGAGAGTGAAGATACTCATTGCTTTTGGCCCCAACCACAGGATTGACCCCTTCTGGAGGAGTATATGCAGGAAAGGGAAGGGGGGAGGGGTGCTGGAAGGAGATTGAAGGTTTGGGACGGGAGGGCTGCTGGCTTTGAGCCATGAGGGTGGGGGTGAAAGGCAAGGGAGAACACTGGGCCTGAAAAGGATGGGGGGATGGAAGAAGTGCTTTGGGTAAAGGCTTGCATTGAGGGGATGGTCACTAGAAAGGGCGTGTCTCAGAGTTGTCCTGAAATCATCCTGGGAACAAACAGTGACCAGCAGACTGTCCCTCCAAACCATAGAAAGATAAGGAAACATGCACAAGGAGGACAGAAGTCCGGTGGATGTCATGAAGGCTGCACCTTCAGCAGGATAGAAAAAAGTCAGTAAATCATCTCACTGATCATGTCCCCTTTTTAAGAATGGACAAGGAGAAAGAGACCAAATTATCAGTAGGTCTATAGTTATGCTGAAAGTGGCTAGCTGCATTTTCACCATTCTTGGTTTGGACATAAAGACCAGAAAACTTGGGTCAAGATTAGAAAATGCAATGCACATCGCCACATGATTAACTTTGATGATGGGCAACTGTTCTGGGTACATGACCTGCACCAAGGGGACACCAGAAAAGTCGTATCGGGAATTGGTGACGGCATGATTCAGGACATCCTGGAACAGAAGTACCTTTCTTGAAGAGAGAAAGGAGTGAGCGACTCTGTCACAAAGTTATCCCCCCAAGTTTACTTGCACCCCCTGTGGAGGAGGAGGTCAAAGGTGCAAATATGATGATGGAAAGGTGGTTTGGAACAACTGACCCTGCATTTTGTACCGCGGCCTTAGCAAGAGAATTTTTTTAATTCGGAAGAGAACCATCAAAATCATTATCTTCACCACACACATCTTCATAGGCCATATTACGTTCACCTACATTCTCACCAAACATACCTGCATGGTGACAGTCAGATGACATCCAAGTCTCCCAGCCAGGTTGTGCCCAGGCTTGCCATGCTGCAGCAGGGAGCCCTGTGAATCTGTTCCCAGCAGGACATCCTCCAACCCTGAGCCATGCTGGGCTAAAGCAAGATGGCATGTCCCAGAGGAACACACATTCCCCAGTTGCTCCTCTCCATTTACACGATGCTGAGAAGTCGAGAGCATGGAGGAGGAGGAGGATGGACGCTGGCCTCAGGACCATTAGGGCATCAGTTTGCAGGGAGCGGCAGATAACTCGTGCCAAAAGTGACAGACCACCTTGAAGGTTAACTCAAATATTGACAAATCTTAAATAAATGTCAGCGAACCCGCCCAGAGAAACGTGGACAAACGAGTCACAAGACAACACACAACGCGTTTCGACCTCTCAGGTCTTCTTCAGGTGAAACAAAGACGAACAAAATAACGAAAATGCACATAGCTTTGATCGCTTCAGATTGCTTCTGAGTTCAGCGCAAGGAAGAAGGCGTTGAATGATATTGAACTCATGAAGAGAACACCATGTCATGTCAGTTGGTCCTCACACACAGTTGGAAGGTGAAAACAGAGAAATTTACTACAGGAGACATAGGTCTCATGTGTTTCAGCACAAAGACGTTACTTGTTTGCAAGGCAAACAGACAAGCAGGGGCATAGTAGTAGCAGATGATTTAAAGGGACAACATGAAAGATGGCAAACTGTATGATGATGGAGCGAACTGTTGAAGAAGGGTGGCAATAAAACATAACTTGCAGGAATTACCAACAGCAATTCCCTCTTGGGAACAACAGAAAAAAAAGTTTCTCCTTCAGCAACAAAAACAAACTTTTATGGATATTAGTGGGAATCCATGAATACAAAAAACACAAAGACTGAACTCCAGAGAGCACAGGTGGGCACATTCCTCTGCCAAAGAAAAGGAGAACAAGATGCAAAGCATTTTAATGTACTCCCAGTGCAGTGACAGAAGGGAGACAATTTCCAGTTAGTGGAAGAAAAAAAACTTGACAGTGCGGTGGTTATTTCCCTTATCGGACTTGAAATTTTAAATTATCATTTATATCCATTAGTAATGGCTATTCTGGTAAAATGAAACATCGGCATCATCCGTGCACATAATGAACATACCTACAAATTTTCAGAAAGATTGGCCAGAAGTTTTTGTCTGGAGCGAGTGGAACATATTTTGACCACAGGACAGATGCACAGACAGACGGACACACAGACAGCATTTCTTCGTTTCCCATTGTAAAGTACTTTTTGTTCTATAAGAACTGGGAGTACAAAAACTAAGCTACTTAGAATATTACAGTGACGTGAACTCACTCTTGCTACCTCTCAGATATGAAGGTTCTGTTATCTCTCGATGCTCTCACAGTGGGTTTTTTTTTTCAGGAGAGGGGTGAGGGTGTGGGAAGGGGCAGGAGTTTCATGTTGTTATGGCGATATTCCACACCAAGTGGGGTAAAACTTGTATGAGCAGGTAAGAACGAGGAAAATGAAGCATTATCAATTAATGCAAATAATAAACAGTACAAGCTTAGCTTATCATCAAAATGCTCCCATAAGGATCTCAAAGTCCATGTCAGATCATGTTCTTTTATCGTCTGTAGCTGACAGTCCCTTTCTGTTCTTCTCAAACAGGCTTTTATCATTAATTCCTTTGTGTGGCATGTCTTCCGGCCAGGATCATGCGCGCTGGCAGTAACGAAAGAGACATCGACACTTCTATGCTGACTACTGTCGAGTTTTACTTCAAGTATGGCTGCGAGGACGAAGCCTTCAAACTGAGCGATGACGCCATCTTGTTGGGGGGTGGCAAGGGGAAAGTTGTGAAGAAGAAGGCGCCGCCATTTTGGCCTCGGCACCACAGCGTCCTCCTGCAGTATTCCACCAATGGGGGCATCACATGGACCCTGCTGAAGGAGATACATTACCCTGACACTGAGGGAGTGAGGAGGTACAGTGTGTGTGTGTGTGTGTGTGTGTGTGTGTGTGTGTGTGTGTGTGTGTGTCAGTTTCTTCAGTTTAACGTCCTTCCTGGCTAAAATTGATGTCAGACAATGTGTTCAAGTATATGGAATGTGCATATTAACTGTGTGGTTGTTTCTTGAAAATGTGTTGTATGAATAATATGTGTGTGTGTGTTAGTGTGTGTGTGTGTGTTTGTATGTTTGTGTGTGTGTGTGTGTGTGTGTGTGTGTGTGTGTGTGTGTGTGTGTGTGTGTGTGTGTGTGTGTGAGAGAATGTGTGTGTGTGTGTGTGTGTGTTTGTGTGTGTGTGTGTAAGCGCGCGCTGGTGCATGCATACATCCGTGTGTGCGTGCTTGCTTGGATGCATGTGTTTGTGTGTGTGAGTATGTTTGTATGTGAATTTGTGTCTATTTTTCAGTTCTTACATTATCAGTGGGATTTTGAAGTACCATTTGGGAGTTTGTATGTGAAGTTGTGTCTATTTTTCAGTTCTTACATTATCGGTGGGATTTTGCAATACCATTTCTTTCTCAGGTTCTCTGGTGTGTGCTTTTACTTCTCTGCCTTTTATCTTTACATGTTTTTTTTTTCTGATAGTGGGTTTTTGGTGGTGTTGTGACAATTCAGTACTTTTTTTTCTTTTGTCTTTGGTTGATTGCTGGGTCATTTTGGAAGTGCAGCTGTTTGGGTTTTTTCTTTTCATGAGCAGGTTCTTCTCTGTGGGTCTTCCTATGATGGCTCTGACAAACGCAACACAGTTCCGCTTCTGGCAGCCCAGTAACGGAGGTCAGTCTGAGCAGTTGAGCAGGTGTCAAAGTTATTGCTGGTTCTTGGGTGGCTGTGAGACTGGAGGTGAGGCAACTGCATGACCGAATGATCCTGTGCATGGGTTTTTCAGCTAATGACAGATGATGTAGAGTTTAAAAGGTCAAAGTTCCCTAGCCTGATGGCTTATGGATCATAAAATAAAGAGTTTTCATGAAAATATGTCACATATCAAAATGTAGTTGAATATCTTTTAGATTTTGAGTTTGCATAGAAACCTGCAGAAAACTTCAGTGATTGCTAGAATGGTGACAACAGAAAAAAAAATCTTGAGGACATGACATGGAACGTAGGCATTTGATAACCATGCAAGGAGCCGAGTGGTCAAGCAGCCCATGCATCCATGTGCAGGGAGATGAAGGCAGCCTGGGCCATCGACAACCTGTTCATCGGCGCCATGTCTATGAATCCGGCCACCATGATGGATGACTTTGAGGCTGAGCTGCATCCTTCTCCATGGCTGTTCATCAACAACGGGCAGATCGATGAATACTGCACATTTAAAACAAGGTGAACGCCAGACACGATTTTTCTGCTGTAGTAGCGAGCGTGAACAGTATGTAGTGAGATGTTAGTGTGCGTCTGATCGGTATGTGTAAAGGGAGTTCATGAATGTCTGATCAGTATTCAGTAAGTTATGAGAGTATGTGTGATTAGTATGTAGGGAGTCATTAGTATGTATCTGATCATTTTGTTACAAATATATGTCTGATCAGTATGTCCTAAGTATATGTCTGATCAGTATGTTAAAATCGGTATATGTCTTATCAGTATGTCATGAGTGTTTCATCTTATCAGTATGTTGGGAGCCATTGATATATGTCTGAGAAGTATGCCATGAGTGTGTATCTTATCCGTGTGTTGTGAGTTGTGAATGTATGTTGGATCAGTGTGTTATGAGTTGTGTGCAAGACAGATCAGTCTGTAGAAAGTCATGGGCATAAAAGTTGGATCAGTATGTAAGAGTCATGAGTGTATATCAAATCAGTATATGTATTATTGTGTTACCTGTGGTAATTTGAAATCAGTTTTTTGTACCTGCATATGCATTATTGTGTTACCTGTAGAGACTCTAGGTCAATGTTTTTTGTGCCTGCATGTATATTATTGTGTTACCTGTAGTAATTCTTAGTCAGTTGTAAGTGCTATATATGTATTATTGCGTTACCTGTAGTAATTCTAAGTCATTGTTTTGTGCCTGTATATGTATTATTATGTTACCTGTAGTAATTCTAAGTCAAATTTTGTTCACTATATATTTGTATTATTGAGTTACCTGTAATAATTCTAAGCTTAATTTTTGTGCCTTTACATGTATTATTGTATTACCTGTAGTAATTCTAAGTCAGATTTTTGCGCCTGTTTTCACCTGAGACATGTTGACCACAGACCAGACACGACGTCATCAGGGGGATCAGCTCTGGTGTTTCGACGTGGAGTGGCCGGAGAAGTGTCTGTCTCAACTCGTGATCTGGAGATTGGACCCATGTCAGTTCTCCAGTTTGATGTGAGTCTGATGGCAGATGAAGGATTTGTTGGGGAAAAAACAAAACAAAACAAAACAAAGGAAACAAACAAAAACAATCAAACAAATAAAAAAAGATAGAAAGATAGAAACAAACTGTATAACTGTCAGTTGTTGATTTATGATATGAGTTTAAAAAATTAATAGAAATATGCTTTTTTTTCTTTTTATTAATCAGTGACCTAAAACATTGAATTAGCTTTAACATCAGACAAGAGAAAACCATCAAACATGACATGTGTATTTTTATTAGATACATGATTGATGAAGTGTTTGTTGCCATACCTTAGTGAGGAAGAAAGAAAACAGACAACATTTTCTCATACTTACCCATCCAAACTTCTTCCTATACGGCATGGAACATCGCCATATTATCACGATCCTAAAAACAATGAAAAACATTGGTGGAGCAGGAAGCTAATCTTGCCTACATACCCAGTTTCAGGATGACGCTTTGTTGAAATGAATGGTATTAATGTGTTGGATCTCGGATGAGTCACGGTGTAATATTTTCAACTGATGTAAGTGTAACTGAAGTTCTGCTGTTTCAGATTAATGTCGGGTGTGGCACAGAGCCCACAGACAAGTACCCAGTGCGACTGGAATACACATCAGACGGGGGCAACACATGGTCGCTTGTCGTGCCCAACTGCGCGGTCCACAACCTGGCTCGCTGCTTTGACACTACCCTTCCCCCAACTGTTTACTATGGGGGAACAACTTCGTACTGGCGAAGAATTATAGTACCCCTTGACAACATGCCTATCTGCGGGTCAGTCATTCTTTTTACAAAAGTTTACTCACGTTCCTGTGGTTATTTACCTTGTTTCTAGACAAAAATGGCTTTTCATGCACCGGTACATTCACTTACTTGAATTTCTAAGTTTTTTGAGCAGGTAATTGCATGTATTGTTGTTGTTATTAGATAGATAACAAACATGCATATTTTTTTTTTTCTGTTTGATAATTAGTTGTAAGATTTCTGTCTCTAGGTTTCTGAGAACTGATTGAAAATATTAATGAACCACCTGAACTGTTATAATGTTGGTTAATCAGTTGCTAATTTTCCTCCTCAAATGTTTTAGCACATTTTCATTGCAAATGTTCATTTTCAGCTCCCCCAGTTTCTAACACCAATGCACTGACTTTTACTCTGCTCACTGTAGATCTGTGAGGTTCCGATGGCATCAGGGTGATGTCCCTGTGGATGACTTCGCGCCTGAATGGGCCATTGATAATGTCTATGTGGGCATGGCCTGCATGGATCACTGCAATGGTCATGGCTCATGCCTGGGTGGTATGGCGTGCATGTGCGACGTTGGGTATCACGGGCCCTCGTGTGTACCTGACCACCCTCTGCCCACCTACCTGAAGGAAGACTTCTACCAGTCAGACTCCATTCTGGTTCGCCGTGGCAACCTGCTTCCTGGCCCTGTGTTGGACGGTAAGTAACAGGGGTGAATGGGACAGGGAGCGAGATGGGTGGGGAGGGGAAATGGCATTCCAGAAATCCTTTTCCCTGTCGGTCAAAAAGGGAAAAAGAAAGAAAAGAAAAAAAAAAAGGAAACGAACCAGTACAAAACATGCTGATTGTAGTTTTCAAGCTTGAGGTGAGAAATAGACAAAGATCATGTGCCTGTGTATGGCTGTGTTTGAGGGATTCCGAATGAGTTGCCTAGGAGCAAAGCCACATGACAAGCCTGGAAGGAGAGAAATCGAAAAAGAAAAAAAAAAAAAATCCTGCATAGCCTCCCCTTCCACTCCAGTTAGGCTTTGCTGCAAACAGTGAGTTTTGTTATAAATATCCCCAACTCCAGGGTTTTTTTTTCTTGTTAAAGGCAGCAGGTGGGTTCAGAGGAGAAAACAAATTAAGAACCTCCCCTCTGAGTGAAATTTGATAACTGAGAGCACCTTATTTCCGTATGTTGATAACTGAGAGCACCTTTATTTCCATATGTTGTTGTTGTTACTACTGTTGTTTGTTTTTGACTTACTATTATTCAATTCGTTTTTTATTTGCTATAATCCAGTTAGTGTTGCAGCAAGGGCAAGTGTAATTTTGTGAATTGCAAGCTATTAAAATGTCTGTGTCACTGGTGAATGTAAAGAGGTCTGATTTACCTAAAAGAACAGGTGGTCTGTCTTCTTATGTGAGGGAAAGAAAAAATTTTAAACCAGCCGCCGCGGCAAAGCGGTTAGCATCGTGGACTCTTGGCTGGGAGCTCATGAGTTTGATTCCCATCAGAGCCATGTGGGATTTTTCTGCCCTGACCGGCTCCTACCAAGAGTTGAGTTTGCTAGGGGATCAGCTGGGAAGACTGGGAGACTGTCGAGTTTTCATCCACTAAATGAATGCATCTCTGAGAGTGTTGCTCATATTTTCTGACCAACACTGCAGGTGTCTGTATCTCTCAGGCCTGTTAATGCCGGGATATATTATGAAAGTAAGCATAGAGTGCAGCCCTGTCATACAATCTCAATGCGAATGGAAATCTGTAGCATCATCCTCATTCTCATTGATCAGCATTTAAAAAAAAAAGTCTTTAATTTTGTGGCGCTTCATGCCTTGCTCTCATGGTGACCTCAGTTTCAGTATCTCTCTGTGTCTATGGCCTTGATTTGATTCTGTCACGGTTACCGGTATCGGCAAATTCATGTTGGCTGTCGTCGGATGGACGTAGTGGCACCCTCCGGAAGGAGAGCTCACCCACACCAGCTCTGCAACTAGGCAGCTGTTGTCATTAGTAGGGGGCAGTAGGATGTGCCCTGTGTATGTAGGATCAGAACAGGCGCCACTGAACACCACCAAAGTGACTCGGCAGCAGTGCAGTGTCTCATCTTGCAGGTTGCCTCTTGACGACTTGACATCGGCTGCTCCTTGTGCATTGCTGGCACCGGGGCTGCAGCAAGCTGGGCCAGAATGTGGCTGTGGATGTGGGGGGAGGGGGGGGGAGGGGGGCACAGAATGAGGTGTGGGGGTGCAATGCCACTGAGGTGGCACATAAGACAAGACAGCAAAAATAGAAAAAAAAATTTTCAGTGGCATATAATGCTACAGTTCTGAACACAGCAGGCAAAACAGTCAAAAGCTAACATTATCTCTAAAGACATTGAAAAAGGGATGGGGATAGCAATAAAGGAATCATGTTGTCATCGTGCGCAAAATTAACGAACCATCAAAGGAGCGTCATAGCGAATTCTGAAAGCCAAACCATCAACAGTCACCATTCTGTTTGCTCACAGCCAGCGGACACCCTGAACGAACAGGTGTGGGAGCTGTGGGCAGGAGGGCAGAAGTCACTGCAGTGTGGAGAGGTCTTCACTGGCACCAGTCTTGTGCAGGGCAGACCGGGGAAAGAGAACTGACCACCGCCCCCCCGCTTGACCTTTCGCGTGTCAGGTGAGAGAAATCGCTCCTCCCTAGAATACAGTCTAGATTGAAGACCAGCATAATTCACATGGCCTGGCCTGAAGTTGACAGATGTTCTTTGAGAAGATCAGCCAGTGTAAATATCTCAAGGTAAGGATAGTCTGTGTAAGGTAGAATTGTGTGTTCTGTGAATGTTTCTTATGAATTCTGTAAACTTGTGTGAGGTGTTCTGTAAACATTATGTTTTGTGCTCTGTCGATCATGCAGTTATTTAATATGTGTGTGCGTGTGTGTGTGTGTGTGTGTGTGTGTGTGTGTGTGTGTGTGTGTGATCTCATTTTGATTGATTTTAACAAAATGTTACACCTACCAATTAGGCTATATAGGTTCAGTTCAGGAATTTTATTTGAAACTGACTTGATACATGCAATAAACTACAGAAGTATGTGTTCCATAAAATTTCTGTGAGGTTACACATGTTAGATATAAAGAATTTGGAACAAAATGTGAAATGATTATTTTTTTTAGAAAATGGGACATATAACTGAAGATTAGACATACTGTGTAATAAGAAATTCGTTACATATTGTGTAATGAAAAAAAAAATGGAAGATCATATTAAATTGAAAAAAAAAATTAGAACATAATGTTCATTAAAGACATCTTGCCTGACAATAATATTGGAAAGGGACATTATAAACAAAGCCATACCCAGTGCAAGTGTCAGGTGCATGATGCATTCATAGATAATAAAAGGGAAACCACTCCAACCCAACTCCTCCAGGTAGTGATTCACTGCCCCAGCTAGCCAGAAAAACTGACAACACACAATACGCTTTGCACACATCCTTGCAGGATTCAAACCCAACAGGAAAACTGACAAAACACAATACGCTTTGCACACATCCTCGCAGGATTCAAACCCAACAGGAAAACTGACAACACACAATACGCTTTGCACACATCCTCGCAGGATTCAAACCCAACAGGAAACTGGCAACACACACATACACTTTGGACACATCCTCGCAGGATTCAAACCCAACAGGAAAACTGACAACACACAATACGCTTTGCACACATCCTCGCAGGATTCAAACCCAACAGGAAAACTGACAACACACAATACGCTTTGCACACATCCTCGCAGGATTCAAACCCAACAGGAAAACTGACAACACACAATACGCTTTGCACACATCCTCGCAGGATTCAAACCCAACAGGAAAACTGACAACACACATACGCGCTTTGCACACATCCTCGCAGGATTCAAACCCAACAGGAAAACTGACAACACACAATACGCTTTGCACACATCCTTGCAGGATTCAAACCCAACAGGAAAACTGACAACACACAATACGCTTTGCACACATCCTCACAGCTTTGCACACATCCTCACAGGATTCAAACCGAACAGTAACCTTATCCTTACTCACCCCCTTTTGCAGTTAGATGCCTGATCAACAAATAATCGGGGATGGTTGACAGAAGAAGAAAAAGAGACGCACACCTACATACACACAATATAAACACAAACTGATGGCAACCATGAATGTACACAAATACACGTTGATAACAGATACACTGACACACACAAGAAAAACACTGTGCAACAGAAATTATTGAAAGAATTATGTGGGGAGGAAAGGCAACAAAATCCTCTTACTGTTAGATGGACTTTTTGCAAAACCTTCGGCATTCTGTCACAGCATGATTCAGTTCTTCACAAAGCTGGGCTGCGACCCAGCCGTGGGAATGTCGCCGCCTGTCTTCCTCCAGTACTCCATCGATGGCGAAGTCCACTGGACTAGCATTGAACAGTTTGACTTCGGCAGCAACAGCAACCAAGTCAACTACCTGTCTATCCACCTACCACCGCGGGCACGTACCAATGCCACTCAGGTACGCTGGTGGCAGCCGTCTAAGGATGGGGTGTTTCATGAGGACTGGGCCATTGACCAGGTGAGTGACCATGTCTTCTTCTTAGAGGTAGAGTTTTAGAGCTGTGATGATCCTTTATAAAAAGCTACATCATGGCTTGTGTTTCTTTTTTTTTAATCATTGTTTTGTGTTGGGGCCGGAATAGCTTAGTTGGTAGAGTGCCGGACTCATGATCCTGTAGTTGCAGATTCGAATTTCGGTACAGGGTGATTTTTCCCTTGGAGTTAACATTGTTCTGGCTCCATTCTCCATACAGTCCTTCAAATGAGACTATAAACTGAGGTTTCCTGTGTGAACGTACACACAACATTTTGCACACATGTAAAATCTCATCACCAATTTTTGGACGAGATTGCCAGTTTGAGCCGTTGGTATGGATGACACGTTACACATAGCATACACCTTCCCTAAAGATGGAGTATGGCTGCCTTGGCAGCATAAAAAACGGTTGTACACACAAAACTCCACTGCCTGTCTATACAGGCAGTGTCCAGGAGTATCAGCCTGCGTACACAGAAAGAAAGAATTGTTTTGTGTGTGTGCATGTACATGTGTCTGTGTGTGTGTGTGTGGTTTGTGGTTCACATTCATTCTTTGTTTTTTTGGTTACATGGATTTCAGCATATTACATGGCTCCATTTGTCTGTCATATGATGCCCGAAAGGAACAAAAATTGACAGCATCACAGAAATATTTCGTTTCTTGTTGAAAAGTAGAACACTACTGAAGTGACTCAGCAGCAGTGCAGTGTCTCCTGTGATGGGTTGCCTCACAGTGACATGACATCGATGCCTGTGGACTGGTGGTACTGAGCCTGTAAGAAGACAAAACCAGGGTGTGGTTGTGAGTGTGGAGGCCGGAATGAGCAGCGTGGGTAATATTCCATAGATTGGGCAGAGAAATGGGGCATCCCAAAAAGAAAAGACGAAAAAACATTATGAAATGTATGGAATGAGAAGTTTTCACATTGGACAATGATGACAACAAAAAATGACTAGAATAATCATGTGATATGTGAGTATAAGACATTATTCTTGTGTGTGGATATGTATCACAAACAAAACATGCTGGAGTGAAGAATCAATCTAAACAGGGGGAAGACGAAAGAACGGCAGGTCTCTGAAACTTTTGAGAAGATAGTCCAAGACCATAAGCAAGTGGACTGATCAATGGTTGTTAGAAAAAACCTGAATTTAGTCCAAAACCTTGAGCAAGAAGATTGACTATTGGTTGTTATGAAACACATAATGAATCTATAAGCATGTTATGTTGAAAACGTGTGTGCTGCTTGTGTAATGGAGAAGAAGGCGATCTGTTGCTTGCTATCCCTGTAAATACCAATTTTTTGTCAACATAACATTCCCAGAGCTACCAAATACAGTTTTTTAAAAGTAATCTTTTCAAATTTGAATCAAAGCATTTTGCACATTGTGGTAATTTCTGCAATAGCTGTTATGCTCAGTTGCCATGTCTTAATGTTCAGATCTTCTCAAATAATCATATTAGAAAGAAATAACATATTACCCATGATAGGGAGTATAGGATGGAACAGTAATTTGATGAGGAGGGATGGGTTTTTGCGTAGGGTGGACAAACAGTGAAGAACTTAGAGGGTTTTTTTTTTGTGTGTGTTTTTGTTGTTTTTTTGTGTTCACATTTCAAGTCCTTTCTTTGTGTTTTGTTTTTGACAGAATTAAAAGTCATGATCACAAAGAATTAATTTTCTGACTGCTAGTGAGGAGAATACTCATCAGTGGGGGGACAGTACTTGTGTTCAGGTGGGAATAAAACTTAGATTTGTTTGGTGCAGCAGTTTGTCTGGGTCCCATCTTCATGTATCAGTATCATTCTGTTCAGACGACCAAACACACTGATACGCTTTCATGAATAGTACACAGTGAAGGGGTTGACTCTTTAGTTCTGGAGGCACTGCTAGATGACCTATGTAAACATTGTAGGCACCACCTGATAGCTTGCAGTGTGAAAGCTGTAGGCACAGCTCAGTGACTTGTGTAAATGCTGTAGAAACCACTCAGTGACTTTTAGTATAAATGCTTGAGCACCACAGGATGACTTTTTAGTATAGGTTCTGTGAAAACCTCTGGATGACTTGCGATGAAAACGCTGTAAGCCCCAGTGGATGACTTGACTGCTGTGCAGACACTGTAGGCACTGCTTCACAACTTGCTGTAGACCACTCCACGATTTTGCTCTGTGAATGTCGTAGACCACTCCACCAAGTGTCCTGTAAATGTTGTGGCCGCAACTAGGCAACTTGTGATGAAAATGCTGCGTGCATCACTCGGCAGCTGGTAGTGGACTTGTAAATGGTGGAGGCACTTGTCACAGTGGAGATGAGTTTGTGCCATGTGGCATCGATATCATGAGTGACAGTGATAGTGACTTTACCCTTGAACCTTCTGACAAAAGCAACAGGTCAGGAGAGGATGGTCAAAATTGACAAGGGAGTATATCAGATGCAGTTGATTCAGTGGTTATGAAATCATGGGCATAGAAAACAAGTACCCCATGTTCAAACTTACAGCTCACAGTTGTAGCTCACGCAACCCAGAATGACCTACTTACAGCTATTTGCAGCATGGGAACGTCTAGCGATAAAAGCATTAGATATTGTGCATGTTGTTGTAGATCTATATTGGTGGTAACATCTATGGCAGGACTGTGGATGTTGTTGTAGATCTCTGTTGGTGGTAACATCTATGGGGAAGACTGTGTTGTCATAGATCTATATTGGTGGCGACATCTATGGTGAGGAGCTGCTGCAAGATGATCCCATGGCTCCCCGGGACTCCACCTGGCTGATGTATCCTGGAGGGATTGTGGAGACAGTCTGTGGTTCCACTGTGGAGGCTCTGCATTTTAATGGTAGGAATCTAGCTGCAGGTTAGATCGTCGTAGTCCTGAAGTCCAAACTTCTTGGGAAGGAGATGAAAATGTTTTTTTTTAAGATTTGTCTCTAATTTTACTCTACAGCCTTGCCTGAGGTGCAGATACCTTTCAGTGTATTTGCCTTTAATGTGAGCAGTGCTTAGGACTCTAGTTGTGATAAGTCAGACTTTTTTAAGTTTTAATGGTTGTTTTTAATAATTTTCAAACAAAATTATGAGATTTTTTGTGCATGTTTTGTTTTGTTTTGTTTTTAATGAAGTTCTGGAAGGTTAAATCCATGTAGTCTTGATTTCAGGTATCATGGTAAGGGGATGAAAATTGTGTTGTTAAGATATGTCTTGAATTTACGCTACAGCCTAGCTTGAGTTAGGGCCCATCAAATGTATTTGTCTCTCTATAATGTGAGCAGTGCCTAGGCATCTGAGTTACAGCAAGCTTAATTTATTTGTTCTTTTGTTTGTTTTTGATAATTTGCAAATGAAATTTTTAGGACTGATTGTGTGTAAATTTTGTTTTAAAAAGTTCAAGAGATTTTATTCTTTTTAATGATTTCCCAACAGTGTAGAGCTTCAGTATTCAGCAAGTGTTAAGTAAAGTAGTTCATCATTCTGATAGTGATGTTCATCTGCAATCAGTTTGACTTGCATTGGTCGTTTCATTGGCATGAATTTGTCACTTTGTTTTGATGATTTGGCTAGGATTAACATTATGTTTGTTTTGATGATTTGCTTAAGATGAGCATTATGTCTTGTGTACATTTACCATTTGGTTTTCCAGTGTGCATGTGTGTCTGTGTGCATGTGTGTGTGTGTGTGTGTGTGTGTGTGTGTGTGCCTACATGTGAACAGTGTGCATGCATATGTGTGTGTGTGTGTGTGTGTGTGTGTGTGTGTGTGTGTGTGTGTGTGTGTGAGACAATGGTCAACATGAATGTGTGTATGCCAACGTGGAAGTGCCCATCTGTGACTGTGGTCACTTCCTGTGTGTATGTGTGTGTTTGCATGTGCATGAGTGTGATGCGAAGGAAGTTCAAGGCATAACTTGTCAATATGTGTCTTTCTTGTCCAGATGTGGAAGTGATGCGTTACGCTGTATCAGCTGATGATGTCAGCGTCTCTTCTGGCACAATACTGCAGTTTGATTTGTCCATGGGTTGCAAGGCAACCGATGATTGCTATGGTAATACACCGTTTATTGTTTGAATATATATGTGTGCATATGTTACAGGTGCAAAGTTTCACATGTGTGAGTTTTTTTTTTTTTTTTTTTTCCGTCTGTTCATATTTGAGATTTTTTTTTTAATCCAAGTTCTCTCTTCAACTCCCACAAGCCATACACTGATTTTTTTTTTTTATTTAAAGACACTTTCATCACTCCTATCAAATGTATCACCTGTGTCCAGACGTCATTTTTGTGTTAGTTTTCAAACCAGTCTGATGACCCGACCATCTGATGGACTCACTGGATTGGGTGATGTTGTCTTTGCTCAGCAATCCAGCTGGAGTTTTCCCTGGACATGGGTCAGACCTGGAGCTTGCTGATGCCAGCCTGCCTGCCTTTCCAACCTGCAGTGCAGCCAGTACTACACCCAGAGCACTTACTCTTCCGACCTCCACACTGGCTGGAACCGCGTGACGCTGCTCTTACCTGAGAGGGCCAGGTGAGATGCGCAAGGGGAACAAAAAGTAACGGGATAAACAAAACGAACAGACGTAATGCATACGCATACATATTGTCGTGAAAAAGTCAGTTACAGGCAGCTAAGATGTCAGTTGCGGGAAAGGCGTGTTCACAGCCCAGAATTTCACATGCAGAGATAGCCATGCATTCATTAGGCATGCAATGTGCTGAACACACCATCCAGTCTTCTCTCTCTTGTGGGCACTTCTCTTTATCGTCATATCCAGATGTCAAGGCCTCTGCTCCTCCAAAAGCATTTACATCAATGTTGCAGCCAAGGGAGACATGCTTCAGTGTTGCCTTCAAGCCGTCTTAGAAATGCTGTACTGCGCTCTCAGGTTTCCTTGTGTTGGATGCTGGATCACAGAAGGAAGTCACGCACAGAGACAGCAAGAGTGGATGCTAGCAGCCTCAGGCAATATGCTGTCCCCAGGGAACGCAGCCCACAGTGTACAGAGAAAAAATCTTTCCGTAATGGTAAAATTGTAAACAAACAAACATGCAATTTTCGTTGTTTGCCAGATCCAAATCTGTCCCTAATGGTAAAATTGTAAACAAACAAACATGCAGTTTTGTTGTTTACCAGATCCAAGTCTACTCGGTTCCGATGGCAGCAGCCGGTAGGATTTGACCAGGAGCATTCGTGGGCCCTGTCTCATCTCTTCATCGGCTCCACCTGTCCAGGACTGTGCGGAGGGCACGGCCATTGTCATGTCACTTCTTGTGTGTGTAAGTCTGAGGCAGAGTGTACAGGGGTGAATGTGTGTGTGTGTGTGTGTGTGTGTGTGTGTGTGTGTGTGTGTGTGTGTGTGTGTGTGTGTGTGTGTGTGTGTGTGTATGTGTGTGTGTGTGTGTGTGTGTGTGTGTGTGTGTGTGTGTGTGTGTGTGTGTGTGTCTGTGTGTGTGTGTGAGTCAGTACAACTGTGTGTGTGTGTGTGTGTTTGTGTGTGTGTGTGTGTGTGAATATGTGTGTGTGTGTGTGTGTGTGTGTGTGTGTGTGTGTGTGTGTGTGTGCGTATGGTTTTGTTAATACAATAAAGGCAGAAACTACCCTTTACAGTCACTAGCTGTCATAAGCATGTCTGCTACAAGTCTATAATTTTCATTTTTTTTACCTTTGAGAACATAAATAATCAATTTCTAGGTTTTGACTGACCTTTTTTTTTTTCTTTCATCTTTCTCAGCTGTGATGAAGGCTGGACAGGAGACGACTGCAGCTTCTCCACCTCTCCCCTCCCACGCTTCTTACAGAGGACTTCAATGATGACTACAATGAAGAGAACTGGATCAAGGTGGTTGGCGGCAAGGTCACCAAGCCATGCAGAGTTCTCTCGGCGGGACAGGCACTGCATTTTACTGGGTGAGCAGCGGTATCTATGTTGAAGACATGGTGCGCAGCGTTTATTTCCGGTGGATGCGCGCACCATAACTAACAGATACATGCATTAATTATGCATGCTGACATACAGGTATGCTTGCACACTGACGCACTCATACACAGGCACACGCACATTCACACACATGCACACAGACACATCACACACAAGTGCACACATTCACACACACACACACACACACACACACACACACACACACACACACACACACACACACACACACACATGCATTCACATGCTCACACACACTTAAATGTATGTACACACACACTCACACACACACACACACACACACACACACACACACACACACACACACACACACACACACACACACACACGCACATTCATGCACTCACACTCAGCTGAAGTCTTCAGTTTACGCTATTTATTTGTTCACAGAGTTTTAACTATTCTGAAACAAATACAGTACTGGTAGGGCATAAAAATCAGATGTTAGGGGTTTAAAACAACAACAAAAAAATCCCCTCTCTCTCCCATCCTATTTTGAGTGTGAGTGTTTCATCTTTTCTGAGAATATGCATTCTGTCTATAGTATAGCATCCATGACAGCATTAGCTGTGGAAGGTCATGCAGCAGTGACAATCATCAGGAATTTATGATGTCAGTTGTGCGTTAAGCTGCGAACCAGGGGCAAGCAGACTAGCACATCCCCTAGCGAAACATATTCTATCCCCCACCACTCCTTTTCACTGATGTGTTCAGGGACAAGAGTGCAGAGTCGATGGGGGGTGGGTGGGGGGGGGGGGGGGGGGGAGGCTGGCCAATCTCTTGGAACCTTGGATTCCAAGTCAGTGTATAGCTGGGAGAAGTAGGCGACTGTCTATTCAGATCTGGCAGACCATCACGGAGGCTTATAAGCAACTTGAGTTGTACAGTTCAAAGAGAACATTCAGAGCTAAAGACACAGGTCCCGTGAGTGTAGGCTTGAAGTGGCTCACAGCAGCATGAAGGGCAGACATGTGATCCTGTATCTGAAGCAGAGGGAATGGAGGATGACGAAAAAGATGTTATAGTGCATGACGGCAGGTTCAATTCTGTGCTGGAGAGAGATGGCAAAAACGCACAGATTGTGAGAACGCTGACAAAGTTCATTGTCAAGGAAGAAAGAAACCTCCTCAACCCGAAACACAAGTGAGCTTAAAACGGCCGCTTGAGTGGATCCATGAGCGCCGAAAAAAAAGAAGACCAAAACTCAAACAACAGGGGAGGGAAGGAGTGTGGGAGAAGGGGGGGGGGGGGGGGGTGGTGGGGGGGGGGTGGTTGTTGTCTTGCCAAGGAAAAGGAGAAAAAACTGAGCAAAATTGAATGCAACACAAATAAGTGAACTCACAAAGGACAATCACTCATACTGCCTTGCTGGGTATGGAGGTGAGGTTAGCTCCCTGCATTCCCAAGCTTGTTTTCTGGGGGATCCTGATAATAAGGCAATGCTCCACAGTTCCACATCAAACAGGGAAAAGATATTTGTTTGAACAAGCAAGTATGAGAGTAATGCAATCACCTAGCTCACTTCAGTTTACCTTTTTTTTTCTTTGTCCAGACATCTTCTATTCTGATTATCAATAAATTTACACCCATGGCCCAACTTTTTTGTGTGTTTTTTTTTTTCATTCAGGGGGTGCACACGCATGCTAATCTCAAGGGATCTGAACCTGACCAACTCCATGCTGGTCCAGTTCTACTTCATGTTCGGCTGTAACACGGTGCCTATCAGGCGTGACCAGGGGGTTCTGCTTGACTACTCACCAGATGGCGGTATTACTTGGGAGCCCCTGGCGGAGATGTACTATAACCTGTACCGAACGCCCACGTAAGTGCATGGGTCGCTGTGCGTTTTAAAACTTCGATAAAGAAGATGCTGTCAGTGAATAATGTATTCATTACAATACTTTCAGTCCCTCTGTTTATCAATTTTTTTTAGCTAGTCAGCAAGGGTTTGCTTTGTATTTAAATAATTTGATGAATTGAATAATGATTTTTTCTGTTAATTGATAACTTTACTATGATTTTTTTTTCATGTTGTATTCCTCTGCATTTTTATTTACTTAGCCAATCACCTCTTTTGTTGTTTTATTTTCCTTTGTCCATTCGTTGATTTATTTTCCTCTTTATTGTTATTTTGAACTGTTGAACAGGAAAGAAAAATTGCACTGGTTGGTGTGCTATTGTTAGCCTCCCACATGTGAATCTAGTCTGAAGAGCTGTATGACTGTTGAAATTTTTAAACATGTTATTGTGTTTGATCTCCAGATACTTCATATTTTCCAAGTAGGTAATTTTGGACTTGTTAGTGAAAGAGGTTGAGTTCTGTTTTGTTTGTTTTGTTCTTGTTTTTTTTCATTTATCGTTCCCATAATCATAATGTCTGCATTTTTTCTCTATAGACAGATACTGTTTTCTGAAGGTCTGAGCACAGGTGAATAATCATATTTAGGTTTTTTTTTTTTGTTGTTGCTTGTTTTTTTCAGACAGACTTTCCCTACATGTTGACAGGCCTGAACAGACCCAGCATGATTTGCATGGCTTAATAATGAAATTAAAACCAGACAAACAAACATCCAGGATGGAAAAAGATTGCTTGCTCTGTGGTGGTTACATATGTGTGAAAGAAAAAAACGTTTGCATGGTAGTAAACAAAAAAGCAGTGAAAGAAAAAAAACGTTGGCATAATGCTAAAGAAAGAAAAAAAAAAACGTGTGCATAATGCTAAAGAAAGAAAAAAAAAAAACGTGTGCATAATGCTAAAGAAAGAAAAAAAAACTGTGCATAATGTTTGCATAATGCTAAAGAAAGCTAAAGAAAAAAAAAATGTGTGCATAATGCTAAAGAAAGAAAAAACGTGCTACAGAGTACTTTGGGCAAAACTTCCACCTTTCTTTCCACCACCATACTTCTCTGAATGGAATAATGAAATGACGCACAGCATAACAACAGCTATCATGTTTTTCTGTGACAGGTTTATCAGTGTCAAACTACCCCCAGGCGCTAAAACACAAAGCACTCGCTTCCGTTGGTGGCAGCCTCAGAACGGAGGAAGACAGATGGGCGACTGGATTATTGATGGTATTCGCGTGAACGGAGAAGAAGTCAACCCCAGTCAGTTGACCGTGAACTTTTCCACAGGGTTTGATTTCCGTGACTTGGTATCAGCAGATAACATGAAGGCAAGTTGTTTCTTGATGTGGACATTCAAAATGATAATGACGCTACTGCCAGAACTTGTGATGTGTACTGTTATGAGCCTTCATTGGCATCTTGAAATATTCATCAATACTGTATGCCACAGAAGATAGGCACACTGAATCAATACTGAATTTTGATTCCAGCCATCATCTGGAAAACAGCAAATCAGTTAGCTTTTTCACAAAATCTGTGTCAACAGTACCATCACAGAAGAACTGGATAAAAGATGTATGAAAGATGCCCCATGCTCAAATTGCTACAGAAACTCTATTTTCGGTCTGCCTCTCCCAAAGACGTCACAGTCCATTAGTGTAAGGGAAAACTCGAAGAAGCCTCGGAGATTAGGCAAACAATTCATCCAAAGCAGTTGGGCATGATTTACCCAGCATCTACTAATACTAACATTTTGTGACACATGATCTGGCCCCCAAGTGAAAAAGATCTGTCCTTAATGCATCTGAAGAAAGTCTCAAAGTGAGATAAAAGCAAACAGCTATGACAAAAATGATGAATTATGTGATGAAAGCAACCTTTGTCCTATTTTGAAGGCCAGATGTCGATTGAAATATTGATTTATGAGAGAATATATGAGTGAATGCGTTTATTTGCTTTGATACTGATTGGTTTCAGATCCTTGCCTCTGCCACAGGGAGGACTATTGTGAGGAGAAAATTGTGGCAGTGGGCACCACAGAGGAAGCAGAAGCATCCCAGCTGGTATCTCGTGAGGTGTATGTTGCCGACGGTTACCAGCTGCAGTTTGTTCTCAACATTGGCTGCGGGGAGGCCCACAACAGAACCCTGCCCCCTGTGCATCTGCAATACTCCACAGACCACGGTTTGACCTGGAAGTATTTCTATCCCACCTGCCAAGATGCAAACGGCCATTGTTCACAGTATCCCAAGATGCCGAGCATGTTGTACGGACATGCTTGGCCTGTGTGGGAGAGAGTAGTGCTCCCTCTGTACGGCTTGCCGACGTCCAAGTAAGTTTAAAGTGTCAGTTTGTTGTTGTTGTTGTTGTTGTTATTTTTTTTTTGTTTTTTCAGGTTTTACGATCGAGGTCTGATGTGAAGAGTAATATATGACAGTATTTCTGATAGTTTCTTTAATAGGAAAGAGAAGAGGGCTGAAGGAAAGAATGAAGGAGACAGAGAGAGAAGAGAGAAAAGAAAGAAAAAAAAAAAAATCAGCTCTGAACAGTTTTGGAACATGAGTTTTTTTGCTTTTTTTTTTTGTGTTGTTCTTTTTTATTTGTTCAGCTGTTCCATCTTGCATACCATGTCAGGACCATGGCCCTCATGCCCCTTATTCCAAGTTTTTCCTATAACAGTCACATCCTAACTACACCCCCATCCCACCATGCCTCCTCCACCAACAGCCCTCCCCCTCCTAAAAGTCGTTAAAAACCTTCAACGGCTGCTCTAGAAGCAGGAAAAGTCTCCACTGCTTACACTTTCTGTTGCCTGTACGTCCAGTTTCAGGATTTTAGAAATACAACTGACAGACTCGGATAGATGTTAAGTCCAGTTTCAGGATTTTAGAAATACAACTGACAGACTCGGATAGATGCTACGTCCAGTTTCAGGATTTTAGAAATACAACTGACAGACTCGGACAGATGTGGACAATGTCTCTTGTTATTTTTCAGTATCTGTTGCCTGTACATCCAATTTCAGGATTTTAGAAATACAACTGACAGACTCGGATAGATGTTACATCCAATTTCAGGATTTTAGAAATACAACTGACAGACTCGGACAGATGTGGACAATGTCTCTTGTTATTTTTCAGTGGGGGACCCGATTTCGCTGGAGGCAAGAGCCGGGAGAGATCCAGGGAGATGAACCCTGGCAGTGGGCTGTGAAGGACGTGTATGTGGGGGAGGCCTGCGACAACTTCTGCAGTGGGCACGGGTACTGTCGGTATCCAGTGTGCCTCTGTGACAAAGGCTACACAGGCCCTGACTGCAGTCAGTTCGACGATTCTTTCAGGCCTGTGAGTTGACCTTGCTTTTCCCCGCAAAAAATTTCATTCTGCGAGGGCACGTTTGATGAAGAATGGTGGTGAGAATATGACATGGACTGAGAGAGGTAAATTTCATTCTGTTAGAGCATGTTCAATGAAAAATGTTGGTGAGAATATGACATGGACTGATGAGGTGAATTGTTCATATGGTTGTGTAGATGTAATTTTCTTGTGTTTGCATAAAAGTGCGTGAGATAGAAATGTTCATACTAAAGGTACTTTTTAGATAAATTTACCTGTGCAAAGAAGTTCCTTATGCCTACTTTATAGAACACACCCTTCTAGATCAGGAATCCAAACGTTTCATAGAAGAGAGGGGAGCTAATCCAAACCTCCTAGCACATGGATTTCAGAGTGGTCTTCCTTACAAAGTTTACCCTCATCTGGTCCCAAACAGTTCAGTTTAATTTCAGCCTCCTTCCTCACAGAGGGCAAGGCGGTGGGAGGGAGTCCCTAGTGTTTGGACAGGTAAGTATATCTAAAAACTAGTTTAAGTAGATCCAACCCCCCCCCCCCCCCCCATCCCCCTCCCACCATCATACTGAATTCTTCAGCACTTTTGGGTGCTTGTTCGAGTAAAGAGAGCTCACCCACTGACCACCACCATGATCCTAGGAGGAAAGCCTACCTGTCTCATGACCACATTCCCCAAAAGGTTGGCAGCTATGCCTGTGAGCTAAGGGAGTAGAAATTCTGATTGACCTTCCTTGCAGTCACAGGATGTTACTATTCTTAGTGCATTTTTTTTTAAATGGCTGAACGTTCTAATTTTTTAAAAAATGGACATTTTTGCCTCTAACCCTTAAGGACATCTTATACTGAATGATGCTCAATTAGAATCATATTATGTGAACTTCACCTTTGTTTTTTGTTATTGTTTCTTAATGTCTTATGTCATGCCGCATGATTCACCAATTCTGTAAACTTTCAGACAGTTGCTAGGAGGAAGAACCGTCGGAATTCAGCTGCAGCAACCCTGTTTCATTGATCAGTACTTCACATTGATTTAAGAGTGTTCTGAATCCTGATGCAGACTCCACTCTCTGCCCCATACAGACCCACCTGCGCGATAGCTTCGCCAGCCCGCCAGTGAACGTGAGCCACTGGGCGGTGGTGCAGGGAGGAGGGGTGGGCGAGGCCTGTGAGGAACTGGTGGAGGGCAGCGCTCTCGTCTTCTCCGCCCCTGGTCTCCGCCAAGCAGCCACAGTGGACCTGGATCTGCAGAATGCCAGGTAATGTGGTGCAGAAGGTTCAATGTGTACGGTGTGTGTGTGTGTGTGGCATGGCTATAATGGGTGACATGCGTAGTGTCTGGTTGTCTCCTGTGCTTGTGACTCTGCAGGAGGTCTGCCCACTGGCCTTGGCCGACACACATTCTGACTTCAGAGCAGCTCATGGTTGTCTGGTTACCCTGGTAATTCAGGGCTAACATACACCAGACAGTGCGGGTTTGGACAGCTAGTCTTCCTTCTCTTGGGCTATGTTGGCTCAGGGCACCTTCTTCCGTAATATCCAATGCACCCCCCAAGTGCAAAGCTCGAGGGATCCCCAAGCCACCAACCAGGGGACGCGTCTCTATGCTGTATAGCCCCGCACGAGGATGTGTGTGTGATTGTCTATAGACAGCACGAAAATGGTGTTTTAGTTAAGTTCTGCAGGGTCAGTAACTGCAAATGCTGAGATTTGGAGCTCTCTGAGTTCAACCCTGACATGCAAATGAGCAGTAACCATTTCTGAAATGGGAAGCATGTATGGGGCTTCCTTAGCAGCTATCCATTTGCCTCAGACACTGCTACCAACACCCCCCACACTTTGAGGCTATTGAAAAGAATCCAACAGCTTGGAGAAGTAGGTGGGTAAAAGGAAACATTTTTCACACTTGCAGCCATTCATTCAAGTTCTAATATAAACCGCAAATCAAGTCCATTTCTAAGTCATGAGGACATTGACCGGAGAAGAAACCACAATGTTGCCAAGTCAGCTGGGAGTCGTTCAGTGGTGCTGGTTTCTAGGGTCAAAGACTGTTCCCGAGGCATTGTGTGGTATAGTGAGGCTTATGATGATAGTATTGGTTACACCTGGAGTTATCACATGTAAATTTGTGTGTACATGAGTGTGTAAATGTATTTTCTCATACTTATATCTCCAGGCAAATGCCTTATCCCTACATGGCGAGGAACATTGTCATATCATCAGGATCCCCCACAAAAAAAAAAATGGGGAGAGCAGGGAGGTAACTTTGCCTCCATTCCTAGTTAGCTGGCAAGAGTGATCACCTGTAGTGAGTTCACTTCATTGAAACATATTTGAGTTAGCTCAGTTCTTTCTTTTTCACTGGTAGAGGAACTTATCTTTCCTTCTTTGTCTACAGTCTTTGCCAGGCTTCTTGTTCATGCAACGGACTCCAACTAATGCCCATTTAAAAGCTTGCCTTTGCTCCTGAGGAAAAGCAACCCTTTTCTTCTGTTTCTCTCAAGAATTCTAACCAACCATTTCCCCAAACTTTGTACTGTTACCATTTCTCTTGAACAGTCAGCTCAGTCGTTGTTTGTCTTTTGCTTACACCTAGTTGACATCAAAAACTTCTTGCTACTTCAACATCCACTAGTGTCTGGTTTCCATGCCTCGATTGTGCCCTCACACTGACACACCTGTTTCTCTTGTATTGAGTGTCCCCTGTTTTTGCCCTGAAACTTATGCAAAAATGAGTCCAGCATGACATTGTCAAACTTAATGGTACATGATGACAGTCGAACATCTTTGCTGACTGGTGAGTCAGACTGGGGTTTCTCCTTCAGATACAGAAACTGAAGAGGTTGCTCACTTTTTAGAGGACCTTCATGACAAAGGTTAGAAGATGAGTACTATACAAGGGTTCGGTTCAGCAACTGCCAAAACATTCAAGCTCATGAAGAGAGACCTTGACAATAGCCATGATCCCTTTCTTTCAGACTTATTCGCACGCTGTTGGTTAGGAATGGTTGGATCCTGTGGTGCTCCAAATGGAGTCTTCAGGTGGTCCTTTGAGAATCTGGCTTGAAGTGACTTTGAGCCCCTCACTCGTTGATCTGTTGAGAGGCTCGTTCTAAAAATTTGTTTTTTGGTTACCTAGGTCTCTGTCTACAGAGTGAAAGAAGTTCATACTTTCTCCAGGGACCCACAGCTGCTGTAAAGGCATGATAGTGGCCAGGTCACTATCTCCACATGCTCATTTGTTTTTTAGCCAAAACTGCAGAAACCAAGGCGCAGCCCTTGATGATGACCTTGCCTCCACAGACCTCCTTGTTGTCCAATGCCAAGCTGAAACAAGGTGGAGCAGGTTAACTGCCCAGTCAGAGTGCTGAAGGAGTAACTTCAGAGGACAGAGTCCGGCGACCCATGCACCCTTTTATGGTATAGCCAGGTCGATGTCTCATATAAACCCAACAATAAAATGATGAGATCTTGGTTCAGGCAGTTGATTTGCCAGGCTTACGTCTGTAACCAGAAACAGTTTCTTCCCAAAGCGAACATATGGGCGCATGAAGTCAAGACTCTGTCTGCCAGTTGTACCCTCTGACAGAGCATCGTGGTCACTGATATTTGTTAAGCAAGCTGATTGGACATCATAGTCTACTTTTGGCATGTTTTGTTTGCATGACTTATCAGAGGATTTTGGTGCTGTTGGGCTGCCTTGGAGGGATAGTCATTGCCCAGAAAGCAACACACTCTTTCCTGATTCCAAATTGGTCCTTTATGTTAGAACCAGTTGACACAGCTCTTTGACTATATGCCTTTTGTATTTTCTGCACTATGTTAACTTTGCACTTTATGTAACTTACCATTGGTGTTAATGTGATTCTTCGTGGTAGTGCTGTGTGTTTGATAGGGAATTTGAAGTGGCACTATCAGTTCTCACTTTCCCAGTATGTCTGGGGAGGGGGGTCCACTCTTTTTCCTGAAGCTGAGCTTGAGAAATTGTTTAACTTTGACATGGGCTTACTCTTGTCACTTTGTGCCTTTATTTAAAGGAGAACAGGGACTAAACCTTTCACCTCTAGTATAAGTATGGAGACTATCATACGGGGGCCTTAGCGGCCACTGTTGCCAAGCTCTAAGCTTGACGAACAGGGATATTCTCTAGTTGGTTCAGTGTCTTGTACATAAGGTGAGCATGCTTCCCTCCATCCTTTTTTTCATATTCTGGCACATGTTTGGACAGGTAGGTATGAGAAAAAGGAATTTTACCTCATAAAGTAGTTTTACAGAATACTTACCTATCCAAACTCTTGAGATCCTCCCACCTCCACATGTTGTTGGGAAAAGGTGGGAACATTGCGCTAATTTGAATATGTTTCGATGAAAAGAACTCCGTAAGGACGATCATGCTTTCTAGCGAACTAGGATGGAGGCGAGGTTAGCTCCCTGCTCTCCAAGCTTTTTGAAGCGGAGAATCCTACTGATGTGGTGATGTTCCGGGACAAATTTGGATGAGGCATTTGTTTGGCTCAGGTAAGTATTTTTAAAAACTACTTTCAGTAGTAAATTCCTGTGTAAGTGTGTGTGTGGATATGTATAGCATGTAACTGTTCTGCAGGCTTTGGTTTATGTTTTTTTTCATTCTTTTTCAGTTTTTCTTCTTTGATCTTTTGTCTTTTTTTTTTCTTTGTCTTTTTCTTGTCTGTATTTTTGTGCTTTTTTTTTCACCTGTCTTTAATTGTGGAGTTGTTTCAGTATGACTAAACTCAAAACTATCATAGAGGAGGGTTGTTTTCAGATTTGTGCAATACACGGCCATGATTGGTAGTCTGGAAGGGACTGACCAGTGTGCCAAGCCTACCTCTCGCCATCATAATGTCTATCTGCAGTATTCTGTGGATGGAGGTAAATCTATATGTTGTGTGTGTGTGTGTGTGTGTGTGTGTGTGTGTGTGTGTGTGTGTGTATGGCTTTGACGCTTTGATATTTATTGCCTTCAGCTTAACAAGCCATTAAGGCAAGGGGGGTACACATACGACTTGACACATTGATTCATTGAAGTATAATGAAAATAAAGTATAAGGAAGATAAATGATGATTAAATAAAACAAAGTATCAGGAAGTAATGGGCTTATCCAATCGCTCACATTGTTAGAAAGGTACAGATATTTATAACAATGACTAACCCACACGTGGGTAAACAGTCAGAAAACTTCTCTATATAACATCCTTTCCTGTGCTACCATTCCCACCCGCTTAGTTCCAAAATACTGTTCCCATTCCCTTCATTCGCCTTACACGCTAAACACAACTAGTAAATGCAAGCTCACATTCTTCCATTCCTGTTTCTCTCAACCTCACCATCTAATCTGACAGTTCCCCCCGACCACCTGACCGCCCTTCTCCCTCCCCCCTCCCTTCCCCGCTCCCCTTCACGTTGTCCCCATAAACACTCATGCACAAGTGCATGCGTGCACGCATGCATGCACGCGCGTGTGTGTGTGTTGTGATGTGTGTGTGTGTGTGTGTGTGTGTGTGTGTGTGTGTGTGTATGTGTGTGTGTGTATGTGAGTGTGTTGTGGTGTGTGTGTGTGTATGTGAGTGTGTGTGTGTGTGTGTGTGTGCGCGCGCACGCGCACGTGTGTGTGTGTGTGTGTGAGAGCGTGTGTGTGTGTGTGTGTGTGTGTGTGTGTGCGCGCGCGCACACGTGCACACTATAGATAGAAAAAAAAAAGACATGAAGATGGACGGTGGAATGATTAGTTTTCATGCTGTCCCCCTGGGTTATGATTTGCAACCTTAATATAAACATGGTGCATTGACACTTACCTATTCAAATGCCCTAACGCCCTAACAGTGTGCAAACCCATGAAGAAGAACATCTCATGACAGACGGGCAAGACAGTTAGCGCTTTGCTGATCTACGTTGACATGTGCGTACATAGATCAAGCGGGTTTCTAAACTGACACTGCCATGACTAGGTGTCTGCATTACTGTATTCAGAATGTACTTAATTGTATTTTGTTGTATGGTGTAACTTTGTGACAACAGATTTCTTTTTATCATGAAATTCATGCTGCTGTCTCATTAGACTGATGGTCAATTTTAAATGATACCGATCACTTAAGGGGTGGGGTGGGGGGTATGTATCTGTGAATGGTTTTGTTTAGTGATAAAGTTGGTTGCAAAGTGAGGTAACTACAGGCGGAAACTGAAACAAATTGTGAAAGGAATTTCAAATAACTTTCCCAAATTACGTGTGAGAAAACAAATTACATGACAAAACGTGGCGTGTTTAGACCTCTTAGGTCGAATCAGGCAAGATAAACAACACTCAGGACAACGAAAATGAAGAACAAGCAAATCACTTATCCTCACAAATTCAGCGCAAGATTACTGTTCCATTCAGGTTATGAAATGCTATGGACAGACTAAGAAAGGAATTCGTCTTGTAGTCAGAAAATCACAATAAACACACGTAACTAAATTTTGTCCTTTTGCCCCCAAACTTACAGCAAAATGTAACTAAGAAAGGTCTGCTCCTACTCTACAGGCATTGTATGGCACACACTTCATGTCCTGGACCACGCCCGTTACTGACGCCTCGCACTGATTACATCCCCTTGCCCCGGGAGGCCAGGACTCACAGTACCCGGGTTCGCTGGTGGCAGCCCCCCATGCCGGGCAGCTTGGAGCCTGGCCCTCAGTGGGCCATCGATGATGTGCTGATCGGGGGCTGGGAGATCAATCCCAGCTACTTCCAGCAGAATTTTGACCTGGACACGCCACAACAAGTGTGTACATGTGTGTGTGTGTGTGTATGTGTGTATGTGTGTGTGTATATATGTGTATGTATGTGTGTGTATATGTGTGTGTGTGTGTATGTGTGTGTGTGTGTATGTGTGTGTGTGTGTGTGTGTGCAGTGCGAGTGTGTGTGTTGTTGGTTTGGTTGTGTGTTTTGTGTGATGTGCAGTGGGGAGTGTGTATTACTTGGATGTTCTACTTGTGCGTATAATTTTCTCTGAGTGTTGCATTTGCATGTGCATGTGTGTGAGGTAGTGAAGAGAGACGGAATAAAAGAGGATGATTGATATGTGTGTATGTGTATCTTTAAGAGTTTTCAGATGTATTATGTGTTTAAATATGTGTGGCAGAGAGGAATGAGAATTTTTGAGTATTCTTGTTTGTGCCCCTGTTTGTGTTGTGTATGTCTGTGCCTGTATATCCCTACGTTGAGCATGAGAACTATTCACATGTTTTGTAAAGTGAGCTACTCTCAGTCAAAAGGGCCTCATTTTGCAAGGGAGGTCACTGTGGAGTCTGAGTGGAGGTTGTAGAAGGCTTGGATTAGCTCTCTCTTTCCTCCCCTCAACATTTTTGGGGGGGCTCTTGATTGGGTAAGGTATGGATCATGCCGAGTAACTTGAAAGTCCTTGTTTGGACAGGTACATCTATCTGAAAACTACTTTCAGTTGGAAAGTTCCTTGTCTCTTTCTTACCCCAACACCATTCTTTTCATCTCGGTAGATAGTCCTTTTTCAAGCCTTTTCAGCATGACTGTGGGCATCCTAGTCACACCTTAATAGCTACCATCATCCTCTGTTTTGTTGCCTGTTGCCATAACTCTGTGATACAACACCTGATTTGGAATTAAATCGGCTACGGTTCTGGTGAATGGACGGATGAGAGAGAATGCATGGGTTAGAGAGAATGAATAGATAAAAGAATGATGAAGGATGAGGGAGACTAAAGTGGATGAAGGAGATCTTAAATAAATGTCAGAGAACCGCCCAGAGAAACGTGGACAAACTAGTCACAAGACAAAACACTTTTTGTTTTGTCTTGTGACTTATTTGTCCACGTTTCTCTGGGCGGTTCGCTGACATTTATTTAAGATTTGTTCAGATTTCCGCCTGCAGTCGTCTCACTTTGCAACTGGATGAAGGAGGAGAATGAACTTCATGCCTCAGGATGATGGCAGCCTGTGGGAGTTCCATCCCCATGGCTCCCTGGTGGAGGACATGTGCGCACGTGAGGAGTCAGCACTGGCCTGGGAAGAGGAGAGTGACAAGGGAGCGCACTCCAGGCAGCGAAGCTTCACCACCACCCAGCTCATTGTGCAGCCTGGGTACATGCTGCAGTTCAAGGTCAAGACGTTGCCATTTTTTTTTGGGGGGGGGGGGGGGGGGGGGGGGGGGATGTGGGGAAAGGGAAGGGATGGTGGGGAATTGTGAAAGGAGTTGTGGACCTTCCCACACCACTGGTAAAAAAGGACAGTTGTGTTTGTGGCTGGTTTGATTAAGGAACCAGTGAGTTATACATTTGCTTCGCAGGGTTTAGAAAGCAGGCGCCATGGAAACACACGCCTCTGTCCAACTGATTTGCACATACAGAGATGCCAGCTTTTTTGCTGTTGTTTTTTTTTTTCCTGCAGATTTTTTTACAGTGAAGAGAATCTACCAGTTTTATGAGGGCATCGTTTTCCTCTTTGTTTTTTTCTCTCAAGGCGTCGATTTCTTTCATGACATTCAGATTCTGATTTTTTTTTCCTGGCATTGTTTTCTGCTTTTCGGGGGGCAAGAAGTTTGTGTCACTGCTGTTGACCTGGAAGACGATAATGTGGACAGGTAGTGAGCAGACTGACTGACTGGCTACAAGTGAAACAATGTTAACTTCTATACTTACATGTTATCTTGCTACCTTAATCATATGAATGCGTATCTTGTTGATGCTGAAAGCTACTATGAAAGTGTGTAATTGTTAATGTTAAAAACACTAGGGGCAGTGTGGTTCATGGTTTATCTTATCTGCCTTTGGCATTTTTATGCTCACAGGGGATCAGGTAAACAGGTAAAAGATCCAGTGATTACGTCATGTTTGGTGGATTCTGGAAACTCTAGCATGCATAGTCAGGTGTCATTTTCTCAAACTGTCAGATCTTTTTTCATTCAAAAGGGAAAAAAATTTTTACACTTTTATGACACTCTGATTCAATACATTTCTTTAAATCCAGCTTAAAAAGAGTATCCATATAAACAAATCTGACTTACAGCTGTTCCTAAACGCCATAGATTTCCATGGATAAAAGCCTGTTTAGAGAGAGGGAGGAGTGTGTGTGTGTGTGTGTGTGTGTGTGTGTGTGTGTGTGTGTGTGTGTGTGTGTGTGTGTGTGTGTGTGTATGTTAGGGAGAGTGGGAAGATGCAATGGCAGAGGATATTAATTTATGAAAGTTGGTTTTTGTGGTCTTTTTTTTTTTGTAAATGTTTAGAGCAGATACTCTGAGTAATGTACTACATGTAAGGGTGCCAGCATTTACAGCTCAGGTTAGAAGTTTAGCTTATAGAAAATCTGAAAATTGCATTTCAGGCCTAGTAAAATTTTGTGATGTTCAGTTCAGGCCTTGGTGAAATTTCTTCTTCTTTTTTTTTCATGCCTTACAGGTTGCACTTTAGTTTCAGGCCGGAAGTCTGTGGTGAAAGTTGTCTCTGAGTTAAGATCCGTAAAGTGGCCGGACTGTCTTCAATATTTTCATTTCATCGGTCCAGTTTTTGTCAGCTTTGTGAATAAAGAACCGATCGACTAATTACAGCAAAAAGTAATACCCAATTGGATTGGTCAAACCTCCATTTCGTCATCATCAGGACCATGTTTCCTTCTGTAATTTCTGCTCTGCTCTCTGTAGTTTACTCTGACAATGTGGAGAAATTGATTTAACATGAAACGGGGGGATGTGGTCTTTGCTTTACAAGCAGATTGATTAAGAAAATCAAGAAAATTTAGATATTCTGTAGTCCCACCGCCACCCTTATTTTTACAAACATTTGGAAAATTAATACCTCTTCCACCCCCCTCCCCCTCCCACACACAAAAATGTTGAGAATCAGTTTTCAGGCTTGAAAAATCATGAGAACAAGTCACTCAGGTCGCATGACACTGGTGTATAAGAAGCTACATTATTATGTTTTACTTTGCAGAGGAAAGGGCACAGCCAGCCACTTCCCATTTTCCTCTGAAACACTCTGATCAACAGTCAGGCGACAACAGCAATCACTGTGCACATGTCCTCATGGCAGCCGCATGACCTACTGGCCATAGGATGATATGATGATGCGACATAGTGTGTTGTTAACATGGACTGGCAACAGGCGAATGACATAAACTGGGTTTTTTTTTTTCTTGCATGCTATACTGTTAAATATTCTATGAGTTGTGTTATGCTGGTCCACATTTGATCGCACCTTGTTGTGGTCTGCAACCTGTCGTTTTAGTAATCCAACTGGGTTCAAACTTTGACATCTGGCGCGGGATGTCAGTAAGTGGTAATTTGCTGTCGTTTATTCATGATCAGCGCCATAGTTTGATGAACAGGTCCAATACAGCGAAGCAGCATTCTTTTTTTAATATCAGTTACAGTGCTTGGCCTGTTGGGGTGTTCAAGGCAGCTGGTTTTGCATTCAGTCCTGACTTGTTAGCCTTATGAAAAACTACGGCTGAAATGGTAGCCAACTGAGCTGAAATACGCTGTCCATAAAGGTAGGTAGGTTGATGGTTTCAGATGGCGGTGGTGGGCTGCAGCCAGCATTACAACGCGTGCCAGCCCCTGGCCCCAGTGGTTCTAGAGTTCAACAAAAACCCGCTGACAGATCGCTGGGACTTGGTACAGCCCCTGTGCCTGCCTGACAACAACGACAAGCGTTCGGAGTGTCGCCCCCACATCATCACGATGCTAGTGTGTACACTGTGTCGCATTACCCAACTTGGACACGGGTTACCATCGATTTGCATGAGAAAACACATTCTAGGTATGTGGATACCATTGCCCTGATGGAAGGTGAATGACCTTCTACAGAAAATCTCTATTAGACTGGATGTGAATCGGGAGATAGATCATTTGAACATGCAGAGAAAAAATGTTCCAGAAAAAGAAATCTTTACAAGAGGGTGTTTGTAGCAAGTGTCTGTATCAGGAGGCTTCATTGTATTCATTTGTGCGCAATGTATTGAGTGATTAATTGTGTTTCCATTTCCATGCGCATTTGTTTTGAATAGTTTGATTCAAATGACTTTACTTTCCATAGTATTTGATGTTAGATCATTTGAACATTGTGCATGAAATATTTCTCTTTTTTTTTGTTTGTGTTTTCTTTTACCATCTATACGATGGAATTATGCCAGATCATATAATATGTTAAAGGATCTGTATCATTTTTTAAGATTTAGAAAAACAATATGTGGTCATATATAACCAGATGTTTTGATTTTTAAATGAAATGGTCTTCTCACTGATTCTTCAGTTCCACCCGATTTCGGTGGCGGCAGCTTCGAGATGAGGGAATAGTGCTTCCATCCTGGGCCATCGATGACATCTATGTAGGGGAGAAGTGTGCAGACATGTGCAATGGAAGAGGAGACTGTAACTACGGAGCCTGTCAGTGTGACAAAGGATACTTTGGTGAGTGATTGACTTCCATTGCAGCGTGACGGATGGACAGGTATTGTAGTTGTGAATGCAGGAAGTGAGTGATGACAAGGTCACAGGTTCAAGGCTAGTCAGTAGCTGATTGGTGCTGCATGGAGGCCAGCAGATATGTAAACTCTGTAGAGACTGAATTCCCTTTGTGCAGCAAAGTGCTTTATAAAGATTTGTTAACTCACTCCATGCCATGAGTTTTTCCCCTTGCCAATCCCTGAAAACACGGGGTTTGTATAAGGTAGGGAAAAAAATCTCACAATTAGGAGCAAAAAAAATTCACAATTTATCGATGAGCAGACAGACGCTTTGAAATTGGTCTCCAATGAGTGGATACAATGCATATTAGTCAATATTTGAACAAAAAAAAAAAGTAATTTACTTACTACATCTTGGTGGTTAAAATGGTCTCCAATTTTTTTTCCTTTTTTCAGTACTTTTGCACGGGTACATCAGAAATATATACTAAGTAAGTGTTCCTTAGCAGCTCAGAAATGTTCTACATCACATTTAGCACAGCTGGAGTCACTAAAGACACAGGAGATATCATACTGAATCACAAGCAGGTGATGGAGAATGTGAAAATACAACAAAATGTCTCATTACAGGATGAAAAACAACAGAAAAAAGAGTTCACTGTGCACAAAACACTGGTGATGACTCACTGGCAGTATTCTTTTCTAGAGTGGAAAAGCTCTCATGGCAAGTGACATTGCATCCTGGGCACAGCATCACACACAGTGGCAAACCATGGACTGCAAGATGCTTGTTGCAGAGGATAAACCCCTGAATAAGAGTCAAGGTCAGAAGATGAAAAAGAAAGCTTCTTCCACCACATCATGGTCTTCCTGTTCACCGGCATGTAGGCCATGAGCTGATCACTCGTGTCTACTCCTGCCATGTAGTCCTGTACTGCTGCTGGTTTCTGTCTCTCAGGGTGGTGCCGTGTTGTGAAGCTCATCATGGTGGTTGGCAGCATCACTGTTGTCAGCACATTGACAGGTTTTTTGTCCTGCCGCCTTAGCACAGCAACATGATCTGCAGCCATACACACAAAAATGATCATATGAGCTTTTCTTTTCTTTTTCATATGTATCTGTGTATCCCATTGTTTGTAATATACATTCATGTGTATGGATGCATAGTTTGGTGCTTTTGCAAGCTATAAAAGTAGAACAGACTTGGATTTTTTTTTAATAATATAATATTAGCACCATAATACATTAATTACCTAAATTACTTTATGTTAAACAGTTTATTCTATAAATGCGTAAATTATGGATTTTTGCACAATAAATGTCAGTAAAAATATGCCTGGAAACACAAACATACCCATGCACAGAGTTACAAAACATGAACATGTGTAGCTGTTTCTCTCTCTCTCTCTCTCTCTCTCTCTCTCTCTCTCTCTCTCTCTCTCACACACACACACACACACACACACACACCCCACACACACACACACACACACACACACACACACACACATAATGCACAAATACTCAGTACTACAGTACATATAATCACTCACTCCCTTTGTTTATCCCTCCCTTCTCAACCCCCCTCCCTGCCCCACCCCTCTCCCCTCTCTCCCCCCTAGTCTACTGATACATGAATGGATCACTGCAAAAAATATGCACTCACTTAGTGTGTAAAGCATACATGACCCATTTACACATAGCACAATTTATGTAGTAATGATTTCTCTTTACCCACATCTGCGGGATGCATGGACAACTCAACTGCAAGGGCTGAGCGAGTGTTGACTGGCCAGTCGTTCGATAAACCTGGTGTGCCTGTGAAAGGATGACCGAGAGGAAAGAAATCAAAATTATCAGTCCAATCATCAGTGAAAACAGCCCCCAAATCGTCAACTTCTTCCCCCATTTCAGCATCAGTATCCGAATCAAAAACTTGTTGTTTAGGCCTGTGTGCTGGCACAGCTTCGTCGGCTGCTTCTTCGCCACTATCAGCACCCACTTCAGTGTCAGAATCCACGTCTGTCTCCCCACTGTAGGGGTCGAAATCCTCCTCAGAAGAATCGCTGATGTCTTCTTCGACATCTGACCCATCAGTCTGGATCATTTCCAGTGCGTCTTCAGCGCTAACAATTCTCCAGCCCTACTGTTTTGAACACTTTGTCACGACGCCATCTTTTCAATCACAGAGCAGAGCTGACCAACAGTACTCTTTGTTGTTGTCGGCTAGCAAGCGAGCCATGCTACACACGGCTCAAATGAATGAAAAGTTGGAAGGGGACAACTAAGGAAACCATCTCAGTTCTTTGGTTTTGTACCCGATATGTCACTCGGACAGCGCAAATTCTCAAAATCCGAATCCGCATATGCGGACATTAGTAGCGAACGCTTCGTCGTACTATGTCCGCATTTCTGGACATTGGTAGCGAGTGAGTTAATAATATAAACAGCATTTGGTAGGTTATGAAAACACACAATATGCAGCAGTATACTTTTGGAGAAGATGGATACTGCAAAGCTGTCCTCAGTGCTGAACGGTTAAGGCTGCTGCAAAGGAACTGTTTTTAAAGCCTGTTATTACTGCTATTATTATGACAGGAATGCATGTATGTTTTATCTTTATAACTCTTTTCCTGAACATCACTTGAGGTACAGTCAGAAAGCAAAATTCTTATACCAGTCTGTCAAAACACATCTTTAAGTAGTGCTCTGCAAAAACTCTTTTGTCGCTATAGCTTTTTCTGGCAGCAAAAAAGGTTCGGAGATAATTAAAATTTTGTCTAGTTGCAGTTTACATGGGATTCTTGAACATGTCTGGCCTCCCGTAATGGCTTTTAGGTATATGCGAATTTCATTGCATGCTTTGTACCTTTGTTTTTGATGAAAATTCTAACACTTCTGCCATGCACAATCCAGGTCCCAGCTGCCTCCCACAAAGATCCCGACTGCTGCTGAAGCGTATGTTTGAATCGTTTGAGGGAGGCATTTTCTCCGCTCACTGGCATACAGTGTCTGGAGGAAACATCGGCTTTGGCTGCGGTGCCCTGCGACCTTATGCTCATGGAAAGACACTGTACTTCAACGGCTGTGGCGTAAGGCAGGCAGTTACAACAGAGATGGACACATCATATGCTCTGTGAGTTGTCGGCTTTGCTTTTAACATGTCTTTAGCATTGTTTTGGAAATGAGGTGTGTCACGATAGGCATCTTATTAAGGAGAAAGCTTTATGTAAGTGTGTGTGTGTGTGTGAGTGTGTGTATGTGTGTGTGTTTGTGTGTGTATGTGTAAGTGTGTATGTGTGTGTGTGTGTGAGCGTGCGTGTGTGTGTGTGTGTGTGTGTGTGTGTGTGTGTGTGCATGTGTGTGTGTGTGCGTGCGTGCGTGGTGTGTGTGTGTGTGTGTGTGTGTGTATGTATGTAAGTGAGAGAACGTCTTTGTGTGAGTGCCTGTGTATTATACTGCAATGTTTGGGTACTTCTGTCACGGTGCTAGAAGCGAACTGACATAGAGATTGTTCTGTTATAAAAAATGACACAAAAAGTACCTTCACAATTCATTTCTTTTTAATGTTTTCAACATGCGTCACCATTATGCTTGCAAGGAGCCCTTCACTGCTCTCTTTCATGTTGCGAGCAATATTGCAGCACATGATGGTTTGGTTGGATTCATTGCAATTTGGATTTGTTGGCCAGTTTTTAACTGAAAAGTGATTACCTGAATAATTATGTCATTTAAAATAAATTGTGGAAACTAATCTACTATAATGAAAGTGAAATGAGGCAGGGAACAGTAAAACAATAAACAAGTAGGGTAACTCTTGTTCCCATAAGAAAACCTAACTCAGAGTAACTTAACTTTTATTCAAGACTGGCACAGCCTTTTAAACTTGAATAAAGTCAGACAAATACAAAAACAAACAATCTAATAGTATGTTTTTATAGCTGTCTGAAAAGAAACAAGAAGAAAAAAAAAATCGTAAATTGGGTGTCCTGTTCTCAGTGCACAGCTGGGGGTTATAACGGTTTGTGTGATAATGTCAATAAGAAATACGGTAGCTTTGGCTGCTACAGTGAAACAGTTAAAGGCCATCAAACTGCAAGCCCAAACTGTTGTGTGAATTCACTCATCTATCACCTAGCACACATGTAGATAGAAACGACAAGGAGCACTCAGGACACTCCCCCCAAAAGAAAGTTCCAAGCTTGCTAATACTCCTTTGCTGATGAAGGCACGTAGCACATGTAATTCCAAGCCAGTGCTCTTCGTGTGACATCCATTCTGGTAGCACACATCTAGATGTATGAGAGCAGTGGGCAAGCTTAGAACTTCTTTTGCGGAAGATGAGGGGAAGGGCAATAATCCTTATTTGTTCCATAGACCTCTTGTTAACTTGAGTGCTAGGTGAGTTCCATAGACCTCTTGTTAACTTGAGTGCTAGGTGAATGAGTACCACAATCAGCGTGGTTTGGGGTTGAGTGATTTTCATTATTTCAGTTTGGAACTGAAGTTAAGGCCCTGTTTATCATTCATCATTTACTGATCCCCACCTCGCTTTAAAAAAAAAAAAGAAACCTGAATGTAGTGCCAGAAAGCAGCTGTTCAGTTGGCTCTGCCAGACGGTGGCCTGTTATGTAATGGAGAGCATGGACTGTGAAACATTTAAAGCTTCATCTCTAACCGAGGATAGAGGCTGTATGAATACTCTTAATAATGATTACAATGACAATAATCATAGCAATCACAATAATAATTATTGTCATTATTGTGTTGGTCAACAAAAATGGCTGGTGACTGTTCAACTAATTTTTGCTGGTTGAAGATCTACAACTGAGGAGAAACACTAAAACTTAACTTTGTCCAAAAAAAAAAAGCAGAAAAAAAAAAAAGATTTTCGTTATTGATATGTGAAGAAAGAAAAAAAAAAGTGGTAATAATAGACCTGTTCTGAAGTAAAAAAAAAATAGGGGAAGGTAACACCTTTCTTTTAATTGCAAACAGAATTAACTTTTCTCAATTTATGAGTCGAGCAAATAGGCCTAGAGAATCATATATGAAGCACACAGAATTGAGATGTGGACTGTCAGCATCACAGGTGCACGGTTTCATACCCATTGTTGGTCACTTTCTCTCTGAACTGATAAGCTGACTAATAGGGCAAAGTTTGTTTCAGGCATGCCAATCAGCATGCATCTGTCCCATGAAAACAGCAGGGTCACTCTCACTGAACGTAAGTTTACCACAGATTACCTCCCTTGCAGATTTCCAAACATTGTCCATCATAACAGATTCAAATAGAACTGAGGATTTTCTTTTTCCCCCATCAGAGATTTTGTTTGATGTTTATTTTTCATGTTAAAAAATGTGTGTCGTGCCTGTGTGTGTGTGTGTGTGTGTGTGTGTGTGCAGAAAAGTGATATTTGTGCTTCAAATTGGCTGTCAAGCTCAGACTGATGATTGCAATGTACGTCTGGGAGATGGACCAGATTATCGTGGTGTTCTTCTTCAGTACAGCCATAATCTGGTGAGTTGCAAATGCACATTGCTATTCTTTGTACAGGTGTTTTTTCCCATATTTACCTGTCCTAACAAATGCCTTATCCTAAGTTGGTATGCAAAATCACCATATTATCAGGGTCCTCAAAGAAAACAAACAAACAAACGAAAAAAAAAAGATTAGAAGAGACCAGCCGCCGTGGCGAAGTGGTTAGCATCACGGACTCCCAGCTGGGAGGTCATTTGTTCGAATCCCATCAGAGTCATACAGGTTTTTCTGTCCCGAGCGGTCCTACCCAGAGTTGAGTTTGCTGCAGACTCAGTTGGGAAGACTGGGACCACACAGTCGAGTTTCATCCACTTAATGGATGCGTTTCTGAGAGTGTTGCTAAAATTTCCTGACCAACACTGCAGGTACCTGTATCTCTCAGGCCCTGTTTGACGCTGGGATATATTATGAAAGGAAACGTAGAGTACAGCCCTGTCATGTGTAGTCTCAGACCGAAATGGAAATGAGTAGCATCATCTTAATCATCCTCATTCTTATCGATCAGCATAAAAAAAAAATGTCTCAAATTCTGTGGCCCTTCATGCTCTGCTCTCATGGTGACCTCAATTTTGATGTCCCCTCCACATCTGTGGCCTTGGTTTGGTTCCGTCGGGGTCACCCGTATCGCGAGTCCATGGGGGCTGTCGTTGGACGGACGTGGTGGCGCCCTCTGGAGGGGGAGCTCACTCACGCCGGCTCCGCGACTAAGCAATTATTGTCGGGGCTTAGTAGGTGGTGTCCTGCGTATGTTAGATCAGAACAGGTGCCACTGAACACCACCAAAGTGACTTGGCAGCAGTGCAGTGTCTCCTCCGGTGGGTTGCCTTTTGACGACTTTGACATTGACTGTTCCCTGTGGATCGCTGGTGCCTGGGGCTGCGGTGGGGCCGACGGGGCTGTGGCTGTGGACGGCATGTTGGAATGAGCAGTGTGGGTGCACTGCCTCAGAGGTGGCGGGACAGCAAAAAAAAAAAAAAAGAGAGAGGTTAGAAGAGTAGAAAGCCAACCATGCCTCCATAACCTGGCTAAGCCATCAGAGTGACTGCACTTTATGACTCATACCCAAAATAGCTTACTTTTCTCCTTTTTTTCGTGCTGTTTTTAGTCTTGTTGAACTTCTTCATGGTTCTTCATACCCAAACATAGCTCAGTGTTCTCCTTTTCTGTGGTGTTTTTAGTCTTGTTGAACGTTCTTCATGGTTCAGAGCAATGACTGGTCTGTCACTGACAGGGAGCTGAATGGCATTTACTGCACGGCATGATCCCCAAGACTTCCTGCGACCGCAGCGGGTCGCTTACGACCTGCCTTCAGAGGCCAAGAAAGTTGGGATACAGTTCCGTTGGTGGCAGCCGTGCACGAGGGGGCAGGACACGACCAGTGGGCCATTGACCACATTGAAATTATCTCGTAAGGGACTCGTAGCTTTAAACTGAATGTGTCAGAATCTTGTGATGGTGTGATGTGCATGTCTGTGTTGATTCAGGGCAGACACACCAAAAACAGACTTCACATCATCCCATGAAGTGACATTTGGGCTTTATTTTTATGATTTGAAAATGTGGTGTGCACAGAAGGCTTTGGCATCAATCCATGCATGGCTTAAGAGTTTTTATCATGTTAGCTTTAGAAATGTTTTAAATGATTTTTTTCATGAATGTTGCTCGTAAATTTCTACAGTTTTTGAAGAGCATCACTGAATCAAAACAAAAAAAAGTGAACAGTATGTGCGCCATTTTCATGATGTTTCTGTTGTCCATCAGGAATGCACCGGAAAGAATGGGATGATTTTCCACCAGATTAACATTTTCTTTATTGCTTAAATATGCTCATTCTGTGTCAGATCCTTCACCTATCACAAGTTCTTCACCTTTCAAATGAAAATTGCCTTCCCTCAGCTGTTTTGTTCGGAGAAAGAGCAATCTCAGATCTGCCTTGTAACAACATTATTAGAGAGTGCATTGCACTGTTCATAGTCTATAGAAAAGAGCTGGGTATAGATTAACGATTAAGCTAATGGCCAGTATGGTTTCTGGTGGATTGAAGTTTACATATGAAAAAAAAAAAAAAAGACAAATTCCATGCCCTGCCAAAGTTAACATTTTTATTTCTGTCAGTCTATCAATCCTGTCTCTGTCTGTCTGTCTGTCTGTCTGTCTCTCTCTCTCTCTCTCTCTCTCTCTCTCTCTCTATATATATATATATATGCGTCTGTGTGTGTTAGTGTGTGTGTGTGTGTGTGTGTGTGTGTGTGTGTGTGTAGGTAGGTACAGCTTGCATTCGGAGACATTAGCTCATACATGTGTTTAAATGAAAAAGCTTGTAATTGTGTGGCCATGTGTAACAGTCGAATGCTAAGCCAATGATGAAAGCATCCCAGGGAAGGACACTACTCAGCTGCTTAAAACCTATAAATGAAAAGTGCCTCTCTCATCTCAGACCCTGGGTCCGCTAATACGCAAACTGCCTTCTGCCTTAATTTCCCCCACGTTTGATTCCAGAGACATCAGCACTCAACTGCTTATGCATAATGTTCATGTGAATAATTGATGCTGTAAAAATTGGATTAGCATTTCCCCAACTTTTCATGGGCTATCAGATGTGAGAACACACACACACACACACACACACACACACACACACACACATGTACAACAAACACTCAAAATAAAAGATACCATGTTATAATCTATTCAGGATTAAAAAAAAAGTAGTCTGTCTTTTTCTGCACTCTCTGTCGGTCTGTCTGTCTCTCTTTGTCTCTTTCTCTCGCTCTGTCCCCAACTCTCTCCCTGTCTCTATGCATATGAAGAATTGTGTGTTCAAAAGCTTGACCAAAACCTTGGTGTTTTGCAGGGGTTACAGACGGCGTTACAGCAGAAAAAGACACAGAGGTTGAAAGCTCGTTTACTCATGTTGCTGTTACATGTGAATCTTTTTTTCCATTTGTAAAGATGTTCGATTTATTCATTCAAGAAAAAGCATATTTGTAAGCCTTCTGTTTAGTTTATTTAGTGCTTAAATTCAGCAAAAATGATAGAGGGAATGACATGATTTGATTTTTTATATGTGTGTGCGTCTGTGCCTATGTCTGTGAGTGTGTATGTGTATGTGTGTGTGTGTGGGTGGGTGGGTGTGATTTTTATGTTGTAAGATCTTTTGGTATCTGTTAATTTTCAGAATGAAACTTAATTTTGTTGGTATTCTTTTGTATTTATTTTGTACTGGTTTTCATCCTTAATTTAAATGACTTTGTCAGGAAAACAGGTAAACTCACATACATACTAATGTGCATGTTTGCACACCCACATTGAGCACATGTACGCACATATGCATTCCCACACACACACCCCTGCCTACCAGTGCGCAACCTTCTCACTCACTGAATGTATTTTCTGCATGTAACTGAAAGCTATAAAAATAGAAGAAAAAAATTTTTGACTTGCAGGATATATCCATTCGTATTTTCTCGTAAGCTGCTGACTCATGAGCTTAGGTACCCCTGTACAGACTGTGTATTGCAAATTTTTTCCCCCATGAAAACTGTCCATTTGGTGATTTAAATCAACTGTATGCCACTGATTATTGACATAGAGTGGCAAGATGTTCATTGTTGA
>JADBJO010000127.1:105000-115000 GCA_016801955.1 Conus betulinus | reverse complement strand
AGATCTAGCTTGCCGCATCTAGCTGTGGGTTTCAAGTGGTGCTCCGCAATAAGATAGACATATGACCTTGTTGAAATTGACATCTGGCTTAAAGTAGCCTTGATGATAAAATTCACAGCAGGCGAACTGGAAGGAGTAATACCTAAATGCACTAAAGATGGTGTTTCAGATCCAGACTCTGCACGTTATCCTGCTGTCAGACAAAGACAGTGCTCACTTCTTCAGTCCCTACCAGGACAGTTTTGATCAAGGCTAAGTTCCAGAAGACTGGATATGGATGATTTAAAAACAATGCCAATAACAATAATCTGACAACTGATCACATTATCAATACATTCCCAAACATATGATTTTCATCTCATGGGGCAGCAGACGTGGCGTGGTGTGGGAACTCAGTTGTTCACATCTGTGATGCCTCCTCGAGACTTTTTTTTCCCTAACCAGTTTACAGATAACATAACCTTGGGTGCGAATATGTCAACATACAAACATTATTTTAAAAAACAAACAAAAAAAGACAAATTGCTATGGTTATTAGAGAAGTAAGGTTAAGAAACAATGCAATCGTTGGGGAAACCCAGACAGAACACACACACACATGCACAAGCACCCCCCCCCCCCCCCCCCCCCCCCCCCCCCCCAACACACACACACTCTCTCTCTCTCTCTCTCTCTCTCTCGCGCTCGCACATACACTCACAGATACACACACATACACATGCATGCATGCACACACATACACACACACATGCACACACACATACACACACACACACACATGCATGAGAGTGCGCACACACACACAAGTGTATGCGCACACAACACACACACACACATCTTCACACCACTCCCTTCTCACTCTTGTCTCTCTCAGAAACACACGCACACATACACATACACACACACATGCATTCACGCGCACACATGCACGCCATGTGAGCAGCACACACACACATACACACACACACACACCCTCTACCCCCCCCCCACACCCCCCCCCCCCCCACCACACATATATGCATGCACATGAGAGCACACACGATAGAAACGTGTATGAGACAGGCATGTTGTGGCAGCGGATTGTTGTACATACTACAGTCCGAGACTTCAGAGTGTGTTCTCACTCAACATTAAAAAACCTCTGAGCAACACATTCCCTTATATAGTGATTTGGCTGTTTTGCTCTCTGGTAAGTTCCAGAGAACATTCATGCATTTGTGTACTGACTAACTGAAACCATTTATTGCCAGATTAACCATAGGTTATACTGACATTTTTAGCAAAATAAAGCACACAAATTAATGTAATCAAACGTAAATAGAAAAAAAAAAAAGACACAGTCAATTTGTTATTTCAGAGATGAGAAAATTGTGAAGAAATGATATATGATACTTAAATAGAATTGTAAGGTGACCAAAGTCCAATGAACATAGAAATATCACTCTCTTCCTCTTTCATGTTCCTACTCCCCCAATCCTGAGAATCCTTCTTACACCTTATTATATTCATAATAAAATGATAAGGAAATAATTATTATTCTCTCTCTCTCTCTCTCTCTCTCTCTCTCTCTCTCTCTCTCTCTCTCTCTCTCTCTCTTCCCCTCGTCTGGGCTGATAGTGAGGAAACAGACACATGCACGCGCACACACACACATGTACATGTACATACGCAAACATCTCTCTCTCTCTCTCTCTCTCTCTCTCTCTCTCTCTCTCTCTCTCTCTCTCTCTCTCTCTCTCACACACACACACACACACACACACACACACACACACTTGTCAAAGACAATTTCACAATGGATGATGTTCACATATAAGAGTCGGATAGCTCTGAAAGACAGTACCTTGCTCAGCTTGTAAACCTGATGCAGTGCCATTAGGAAATGACAGTTATTACCCACAATTATACTGACACATTCATATCCCTCCTCCCTTCTGTCTTACTTCCATTTATGAAGAGCGTAATGCATTATTTAGTTTAAAAACACTTCTAACACAAGTGACAGGAATGGTTTAAATTGCCTTAAAATTATCAAATATTTGTGTACATGCACACACACACACACACACGGCACGCACGCAGGCACAGAGTTTTCATCGAATTCAGTTTTTCTCTTGTTTCCGGCAGATTTTGGTATGTATCAGCAGGTTTTCAGAAGTTACGTTGGGTTGGGTGGTGCTCTGTATAACAATTTATGCTTTAAAGAAATGTAGTTAAAATCTAGGACGGGAAACTCGTCACACACCACACTTGAGAATTTGGCTTCTGCATACATATTATTTGCACTAGATATGCAAACCTATACATTTTTAGAAACTAGAGATGTTGTAGAATCTAGTGAAATAACTGAAATACTACTGTAGGTTGTACCTACTTGGAGACTGACCTCAAAATATAAGCAGACAAAATTTCTGAAAAAGTTATTTGAAAAGTAAGTCAAATGTTAGGAGAGACACAGTTTTTCTTCTGTACTACCTAAACACTTCAGACTTGAGATAAAATGAAGACAAATATGTGCTGGAAACATGGGAAAGATGATAATTCTCTTGACTTTAGCTATGTATAATGAATTGTGCCTCAAATGATGTACCTATATTTCAGCATCCGGACAATCGAATTTCACTATATAAGGAAATGGGGTTTGCAGGCAGGCTTCTTGAAGCTAGATAGGTAAAACTATATGTTTTTGTAACTAGAGATAATAATGGAATCTGAAAAAAATAATTACAAGACAGTACCCTGATGGCAGCTGAAGATATTCTTCACAGTGTAATCCAGAACATTGGTGAAAAGGTAATCCAAAACGTCAGCCACATTGTTTGAAACACCACAGTTTTCCTGCTTGAATGTCAAAACACTTGAAACTTGGGAGAAAACAAGAAGAATATGTCCTTGGAAGACACAGAACAAAGTTAGGGCCTTGGTCTTCGGAAGGCTGAAAAGCACTTGGAGCAGAGTCCCACGTCACATCCAGAACATTCCCAGCCAGAGCGCACATGAGTAGGATGGCCATCAGCACAGTTCCTCTTTCTTCAACTCTTCACTCTCAGCATCTCTCTCCTCTGCAGTAGTGCTTCCAGATTCTGGATCACACAAGAAAACATATATCCTAAGTCTTCTGTTCATTTCATTGTTTCATAATGGTGCAAGAGATGTTACAGAGAGCTTGACTCAGTTTCCACTAATTAGTCTGATTTTCAGAAAGAAAAAAAAAATGACCAGCATTACTTATTCATTCTATGAAAAATGAAGTCATGCATAAAATCATAAATAATAATAAAATCTGAATCACTAGCATATAAGGAGGGGGCAGGGCTATAGCTTTCATTGGAGGCACGCCCACTCGTGACACGCCACACTGTTTCCAAACTAAAAAAATAAACAAACAAAGCTGTAAATTGTTCTCTTCAAATCACCACTTTTATTGATCTCTAAAGTGCTTTCAAAACACCTACAATCACCCAGAAACGATCTTCTAGTTTGATCAGGCCAAAACCTATCACTCTGTAGGTAACCATGTACCCTGCCCCCTTCCGTCCCCCCCTTCCTTCATGTGGCAGGCCCAACAAATGTAAAATAACCAATGACTGCATGCAGCATGTGTTCCATCACTCGACAAACAAAATAATCAAAGTTTATCCACTCACCTGCTTCGCTTTCGTTACTACAGCCTTCGGCAACTGATTGTTCACTCGTGCCACTTCCACGCAACTCCTGCTTGACTCGGTCGCTGATTTCACGCATTATTTCAGTCAAAACCGACGAAAAACTTCTAGATAACTGACTGACAAGGCTTGCCGGTGCACAATGGACACTAGCAAGTCACGTGAACTGATCAACCCGATGTTTAGCAGTGGTGGTATAACGGTTCTCGTCTGAGCCACGCCGTGGCCCAACACAGTCGGGCAGTAAAGCCACGATCGTGGCCCACCGCAGTGCGGGTTAGTCTTAACACGCTAGTCCCAGGCAGTTGGCTAACGTTGTTTGGGGCCATAATTTGTCTCACTTTCCTTCAAAAGTGAATTTAGTACAAACAGATATGGTTGAATGTTCTTGATTTGCCAGATGAACACACAAGTTAGCATAATTTAAAAAAACAAAACAAACTATATTCAGCCATTTGAAGGAACTATCCCCATATTCAAAATCTATGCTCAGCCATTTGAAGGAACTTTCCCCCCCACACTGACTGCTACAGGAAGTAGCGTATCTCCAGAAATTGTCAAGGTATTGATACATACAATGGCTGTATTTTAAAAGTAAAGTTTGCTGAGCTCCCCCTTGAAATGTGCCAGAGAGGGGGCCTCGGCTGCAGCTGCCAATAGAGAAATTCCAAACTGGAGAATCAGAATGCCTTCATCACCAAGCCGTCACACTTTTAATATATACAGCAATGGCAAGTTTATACCCTTTAAAAAGTTTGAGGAATAAATTGTCGTGTGGAAGTGTGTGTGAATGGTTGGTGGGCCTGGACTACTCGACTAGCCTAACGCTTGTTCTGGGGCAGGATAGGGAGCGGGGTAACCTCTCTTGAAAGGTGAACATGGGTAGCCTTCCTGCAGCTCCACACTTTTTTTTTTTTTTTTTTTTTTTTTTTTTTTAGGCTAGCTGGTAGGTAAGTTAGGGGTGGTGGGGGTGGTGGTAAGAATGCTGTCTTTCAAATAAGGCAGTAGGTCTTTTTTTTTTTTTTAACATGCGCACACCGAGTCACTTAAAGTCTGTGGAGATGACGTGGCGATTGATTTGAAGATTTGAAGAAGAAGAAGATTCTCGTCTTTTGGACTGACACATTAGCTGACTTTGTATTGGCTGGTTTCAAAATGATGTGACTACAGGCAGAAACTGAAACGAGAACAAACTTAGAAAGACAGAAGTATTGTGCTCCCAAACAAAACAATAGACAAATAAATTACAAAAACAAACCCATTGCATTTGAAACTATTTGGTCTTTTTCAGGCAGGACAAGTATTAAGTAATATTCAAGAACATTTAAAACGGTGAACGAACAGTCTAACTGGGTGCAAAAAGAACTGGTTAGAATTATAATGGTAAATGATAATAACAACAATGATAATCATAGTGGTAGTATAATTACATAATAATAATACTAACAATAATGAGAATAGTAATTGTAATAAAAATGATGATATTAGAGATAACGAGAAAAGAAAGTCGAAAGCAGATAGTTATTTATTATCATATGGTTATGGTGATGAATAGCAAGAGCAGAAACTATGAGTATGATAATCAGAAGAATAATGACAAGAAAGAAGAGAGAAAGCCACCAATTTCGTAGCTTTGAGATTCTGCACCACTCCTTTTACACCCATTCTTATCTTTTAAAAGGTGAAGAAGCTCTGTGGTGCATACCATGCCATGTACCACTCACAGTGAAACATATTCTTTCAGCGTTGGGACTTGCATGGTGTGAGACATAAATTACTTTACAGCAGAGTCCATGAAAACTTTGTTCAGAGTTGTCCCACGTGATATGGTCTTTGAATTTTTGAAAAAGATCAACATTTTTCATCGGATGTAAGATTTTAAGGAAGAAAGATTTTTTAAACGAAATTTCTGGTGTGATTTTAGAAGGTTTTCAAAAGGTTGTGTGAAAAGGTTTTTTTTTTTTTTTTTTTTTTTTTCAATGACTTGTGAGTTAACCTGAATCTGGAGGTAAAATTTTGTTTTCAATAACTTGTGAGTTGACTTGAATGTGGTGACAGCCTTGATATGGCCTTATGTGGTCAGCTGGGCTATAAGCAGTATCATGATACCTTAATGACATCAGATTCTACTTATGCATTGACATTGACTGACAACAATTTAATGGTCTGATAAGCTGACTGATAACGAGTATGTGCCCAATGGTTGCTTCTGGACAGTTTCTCCAGTTGTTTCAATTGTTTTTTGTGCAAATGTGCAAGAACACATTTAGTCTGAATTTCCCTTCATGAAGTGTTAGTAGCACAAATGAAAATGTCATGACTTTTCTTTTCCCTTGCTATCCCTTCACAGCATGCTTGAAGATTTTGGGATATGAAGGAGCTTACATGTTCTATTAATGTTAAAGAAAACAATGAATTACTAAGCTACGAGTGTAATTCTTTAGGTCTTGAAAGTACTTTTTTTTGTCGGCCAGCTATGGCTCTGAGGTATCTTCACATTAGTAAGATTTCTTTTCGTCTAAATGGCTGGTTTCTGATTATGTTTCACTGATCCAATTTTCATTTAATCAGACATGGTTTTCATAGTGTTTAAGCGTTCATCACTCAGTTAGACATGTCACACTCACAGAGAAACTTTGCCTGCTGTTCAGAATTGTTTGTACTTTTCAGCACCATAGCTGTGTTCTGCCAAATGAATTTTTGACCTCTGTAGCAATTGCCAGTTTCATAGACTTTCTGTATGTGTGTGCAGGAGGAAAGAAAAAGCCACTCAAGGCACCAAAGAAGCAGCAGGCCGAGATGGATGACGTGAGTGTTTCTTGGTCTCGGAGAACTCGTTTCATTTTTCGGAATATGGTGGTGTCTTTTTTACTGTCAACTTATTGTTTGATTGCATATGCCATACTATGTCATACTCTTTCAAGCAGCATCAGTTTTGCCAAATTTTCATGGCTACTGCAACAATAGGAACTTCTACTGACCATCTTGTCGAAGTCGTTTTGGTTTCTTCCTCATTCTACAGTCCAGCAACCAAGCTGATCACACCACTGAGTTTTACACTCTGTCTTGCATATATCTGTCTTGACTGCAGCATGTTGTTGGTTAAAGGGACTGTTTATGTTTTTGTATCGGTTCTCAAATAAAATGGAAAACCAGAGGAAGACCTTGACAATCAAAGCTTGTGTTTTATGGTTAGAAGAACATGAAGTTTTGTGAGAATGATTAAGTAAGGCTACTATGAATGAAGTAGGAATCTTACAGTCTTTTTATATTGTATGGAATTGACAGTTATAGTATGGGCTTGATGATGAAGTTTAGAATGTTCACCGAGAACAAAAAGCAAACAAGAAAAATTTTATACTTACTTGGTTACTGTATTTGCCCATAAGAGCTACTGACCCATTCAAACAGTTGAGACTGAAGAGGCTCACTCATAGGGTTAGACAGCAAGTATTTGAAACTGGACGTTTTTTCTTTCAATAGGGAGAACAGTTTTGCATTTTAATAAAACTGAATTGCAACATTTCCAACTGTTTGAATAGGCTCAGGCTTACAGGTGTTTCTTAGGAGTTGTCTGCCCCCAGAATAGAATTCTATAGGATCTCAAACTCCCATTTTCTGCATTTAATTGTAAATTTAAATGGTCATGACTCTTCACTCAATTTGCTGCTGAGTATAGTTGATTATTTGATTTTTTTGTGTTTATAATTGGAAACTTTTAAAAAATTTCTTGTTATTAGAGCTAGAGTGAGACAATCCTTTGTACTTTTTATAGCAGTTACATTTTCTGTCAGAGAAGACCCGTGTAGGCTTTTGGAACATTTTATTTTATGACCTGTGACATTCACAAGTTCCTTTAATCTTTTAATTTTATACATGACAGTACTGTTAGTTAAGTTATTAGTTAGTTAGTCCTCTGAATTCCCTGGGGACAGTACTAGTTATAAACTGCTGCAAGCATATCTTGAATGTTCTGAAGAGCTTGATTTCTTTCACTGTCCAGTATGCCATAGGAGCCACACGGTGTGCCAAACACAGCTGTTAGCAGCAATCTTTGCTTTCAGATCCATTTGCTTTCCCACCTCATAATGATCTCCCACAGTAACATGGGCCCTATATGTGCCCAAACCCAATAAATGTCTTCAAATCAGTGTTCTTTTCTGTCAAGAAGTTGTCACAGCAGTGACATCAATGTGTGAAGTCTCCCGTCCTTCACTTCTGTGATTGAATGGGATTCAGTCATAACTTCGCTTGCATGTGCGACCTGGCGTAAGAGAATGAGCTTCCTCTGAATTTATGTTTCCAGTGATCCATCCATTGTTAAGCTTAGGAGACGATATTGTTGCACACATTGAAGTACTCTGTCCATGCAGACTTGCCAAGGCCCTTTGCATCTTGCCATTTTGAACAGCACCATTGTCGTGAACAGCACCATGGTGTGTGTAGGATGGTCAATATCTCATATGCTGCAATTCCACTCATTTCTGGGAGAAAATGTATTAAGAATCAAATGTTTGAGAGTGAACATTATTATGAAATAGTTCATATGACAGGGCACTTTTGTTTTTACAGACTTGGATAATCCTGATTTGTGGGCTTCTGTAGCACAGTGACCATTGTTTAAAGTATCTGCAAAGATACTTTACTTGTGCTAGAAAGTAGAAGTCCTCATACCTATCACATACATACACACAGGTGCACACACACACACACACACACACACACACACACACACACACACACACACACACACACACACACACACACACACACACACACACACACACAGAGGCACATACACACAAGCACACACATGCGCGTGTGCACACACACACACACACACAACACATACGCGCGCACACACACATGCACACAGATTATATCTGTCTCCTGTCTCTCTTCTTTTTCTTCCTATTTCAGTCATTTTTGATCAAGAGCAAAAATATGTCTCCCTCATTAATCTATAATGCAGTTCTCTCCCTCAGTGAGTTGTCTTCAAGTTCTTGATTGCAGTCAACATTGAATGTTTTTTGGGTTTAAAAAAAAAAATATTATTATTCAATCTGAACTACCCCACTGACACTAGTGCCGTAAAAAGCCAATGCCCCTAAGTTTTCCTGTGTGATAGAGTGTATGCCTGTGTTTGTGTGTGTTTGCATTGCTAGAGGGGGGTACGCTTGAGTATATTTGCATGAGATCAAGTGTTAGCAAGTGCAAGTGCATGTGTATGTATTTGTAGAGTGGGGAGCAGAAAGGTGGGTGAGGGAAAGGATAAGGAAGTGAGAGGGTGCGGGCACTTGTATATCATGGCTTAAAATTTCCTGCTGTTCAGAGGAATTTCACAGTTAAAAACACACATCCTTTTCCTCTCCTCTCCAAATTTTCAGCCCACAAAAAAATATTGCCTGTTTTTTTTTTCTTTTGATAGAATGAAAAGTTAGAAGTAAGGGACCTGCCAGTATTACAAGTAATTTCTTGTGAGTAGCTGAAAATGATGTGTAATGTATCATTTTTGCATCAATTTTAACCAAGTTTAGCTAAAAAAATTATGTCTAATGTACCCATTTTTGCATTGATTTTAACCATTTATATATATGTATATGTATGTGTGTATATATATATATTTTTTTTTTCCCCCATAAATTTTCAGCCTGAAGTAGGTGATTGGGTGGAGGGGGTGGGAGTGGGCATGCTCTTGAGACCTCTAGGCTGATGGGATGGCAGTGCAGACGTGCAGCTCTTCTGACACACCAAGTTCTCTCTGCTGTTACTGTATTTTATATGTGTGACCATTGTAAGTCCTGATCCCTGTGGTTATAATATCTACAGTCATTGTTGTAGCTTTGTTTCTAAAACCCAAATTGGTGTTCAGTTGTAGAAATGACATATTGAGTTTCTATGACACCCATCTTTGTCTTAAGTGATTTTTCTCTTCTTTTTTTTTTTCAGTGTTCAAATACGGTTTGATTTTTAAAGAAAGGTTTGTGAATCCTGAAAGAAAAGAAAATCAACATGTTACGCGCAACTTAAGTTAAAGTATTTTAAAATCAAAAAGGTGTTTATGAAAGCTACCCCATTTTTTCTTATTATTTTTCTAATATTATATCAAAAGGTTTTTTTTTGAAAGCTACCCCATTGTTTCTTATTTTTCTAATATATATATATATATATATATTTTTTTTTTTTCAGTTTGTAAGACTAAGAATAGTAAGATGTATGCAAAATGATCAAATCGACTGATTTTAAGGAAAATGGTACTAATTACTCTGTTACTGAGCACTCTCCAGCCATAAATTGATAAAACTCTTTTGCAGTTTGCCAGTCTTGAAAAAAAT
>JADBJO010000127.1:82500-102500 GCA_016801955.1 Conus betulinus | reverse complement strand
CAGTAGTAAGTCTCTCTAGTGTTGAAAAGAGCAAGTCCTATTATTCCTTTATTACATGCCAGTTTTAGATCAGGTGATGCCCTAAGAGCTTCAGTCTGTGAAAGAGGATTCAGTCATAAACTAAAAGCTGAAAGACTGTTTTGAGTAAACTAGGTGTGAAGATTTCAGTTATTGACAAAAGTTTTCTGTGAGGGGTAAGAAAAGCTGAAGTAATGTGTAGAAGTAATTGAATTTGTTTATGATCTTTTCACAGTAAAATTATAAACAGATGTGATTAGGCTACCAAAATCTACCTAAATCCTCGGCTTGACTATTGATTTTGTTCTGAACATGCCGGTGGAGGTTTCTATTCTCAGACATGTTTACCAATTGTTTTTACATGTTTTGTACACAGTTGGTGAAAATACAGTGAATACGATGAACTCGGGGTTGGGGAAAGTCAGGAGAAAATGTTTTTTAGAAAAGTTGTTGAGTGCATTTGCATTTGCAGGTTTAACCTCTGTGTTGTCTTGGTATACTTTGTCCAAAGAGCGACAACTCGCATTTATTGCTATACATGAAATTGTGTGTAGCTGTGGTATCTGAATCGTTGACAACATGCCAATTCATTGGAATGATAGTGGGAACTAAAGGCCCGTGAAAAAAAAAAAAAAAAAAAAAAGGCGAGAAAACATGAATTTGTGCCAAAGTATGCTAAGAAGCAGGTTTGAAAGTAATTTGTATTGGTAGAAACTATTTCTACTTTAGTAACTGGAAGATAGATCCAGTATCCCACTATCCTCTGCCGTGTGATGGGTAGGTGAAAACTCCCCCTCCGCCTTGCACATCCCTCTCCCTTGCTTTTACAAAATTTAAGAGACACCCTCATACTTCTCCACCCACACCTTCCTTGCTTTTACAGTTCACAAAAATTTCAAAGATGTGTATACACTTTGGTAATATACTCATTTAATTAAACTGTACACCAATACCAGTTTTAGGACAAACAGGTCTGTACTCGTGGTAGAAGGCAACAATTGTGTGATCATGTTTTGATGTTTGGCATGGAAACTCTTACCCAGATCTGGAAAAGCTCAAGAGGAAAGAAGCTGAGTCCAGTTAGATCTGCATTATTTCTAAAATTAAAGCTAAGACTTGTCTTGGATAAGTTTCGTTTGAGTTCTTATCACGGACATCAAGCAGAAGTTTTGCATTTGCAGATTTATAAACAGGTGTGTTTGCATCATGCAAGGATATGTTAGAATTTGGGCATTTTTTGCATTGTTTTTATTAGTGCTGATACCAGTCAATAGGAAGAAAGTGGGCTGGCTGCTTGCTTCCTTGCTTGCATGAAAGTTTTTGAGTGTGCTGCTACCATGGTCAGATTCAGAGGTTGTTGGAGGTCATCAAAACAATGTTCTCATAAACACACAGAATTCTCATATTGTTTGTCAGTTTCAGAGATTGTGACTCAAACACCATGACTTTAATAGAAAGGCTTTTGGAGTAATATACAATGCACTGAGAAAATAATCAAACATATTTGACTCTGTTGCTGTAATACGTTTCAAGTTTGGTTTCCGAGCGTTAGGAAAATGTGGTTGATAGACCTAATAAATCACTCTATACAATATAAGTATTTTGGTAATGCTTTGTGCTGTGAGAGTATTTTGATGCAGGTCTCGATAAGTGGCACTCCCCACCCAACTTTTTATGTTGATCTGTCCAATTCCTGCTGTCGTGAAAAGGTAATCTGTGCACGAGAGGAAAAATTGGCATGTTGACACAAAGAGGTGCTTTCAAACTAGAATTTTTGCGAAAACTTTATTAAGGAACATTTCCATGTGCGCTTGTGACCAGGCTGCTCGACTGTTCAAGCTAATGTTTTCCAACAGTAAAATGGCCCAGAAAATACTCAGGTGAATGAACAAACCCACTGTGATCATCAGGTGATCTACTCAAGAAAATGCAAGACCGCTACCTACACCTGTTTCAAAACCAGTGAATGTTGAAGCTTGAATCATTACAGGCTTGATTCAAGGTTCTATTTTGTGAGTGCATCTGCATTTTTCTTAAATCTCAGAATTGCATTTTTCTTAAAATTAAACTTTTTTTTTTTTTTTTTTTTTTTTTTTTAATCATTACTCAAAAAAGTCTCAGATTACTCTGAAATTAGAAAAATTGTTACTCCTGCATTCGGACTTGGGCTGGGAGATCTGAATTTATTGATTCACCCATAAAAAAAAAAATCCAAGCCAGTATCCTTGAATTTTGCAAAGAAGTGTTGGATTGAAGTCCTGAGTGTGTTTGATGGTAGTATTTCAGCTGGAACTTTGCTCTTTTAATTTTGAATGCATTTGTTTTTTGAAATGACAGAATGTTTTTGTTGTGTGTGCAGGAGGCAGCGGCATAAAAAAGTCTGGAAAGAAATGACACTGGCTAATTCCTGTTGCCCTGCTTTAAAGCTGTCATTCTTTTCCCCCTTGCCTTCATCCAATCTCCATTCATCATGCTTGGTCAGTGTTCCCTTACGATCTTTGGCATTGTTTGTCCTCCTTCATAAAACAAAAATAAAAGAAAGGTAAATAAAAGAATGTTTTGTTTATTGTTTTGTGAAAGGTAGTATATGGGGTCAACAAGTCTGGGTGCATGTCTGTTGAACATTCCAGATTTATATACTGGTCTACAAGAAGACTTCAGCTTTCTGCATGAAACAAAGCAGCGCCAGAATATGTCCTCATTTTTTTCATTATTTATTTTCCCAGAATACATTCAATCAAAACTCCACAACAAAATAATCAAAATTTCACCAAGATTTGAACACCGATTCAGTCCTTATCCAGTCGCCAACATATCTTGCCAGTTAAAGTACACAATTAAGCACACTGAAGTTGCTCATGCAAAGGTATTGCACATTTATAACAGCTTGTGCAAACTAAGCAAAATTCCAAAAGCGGTGATCAGAATTGTCAGCATTGTCAGCATGATTTGTGCTCAGAATGATCAGAGGAGAATGAGCTGTAGTCAAAAAAAAAAAAAAAAAAAAAAAAAGAAAAAACCTGGAATACACATTTAACCCAAGTCCTCCACTCCTCATTCCCAACATCTCTCTCTTTTGCCCAACATCTCTCTTTTTTTTCTTCCAAACTTGAACCAGCCCAACCAACATGATATTGCCTGTTTTCATTGCTATCAGGACTTTCTTCAACAATATGTGTCTGTTCTTTCATTGATGAAAAGGCTGCTCTCAATTTTCTGAATAAATGTAACAATTTAGTACATATTGGTTAACTAAAAGCCAGTTCAATGCCTGTCGTCTTGTCTAACGCTTGCCATCCATCAGATGACGGGCAAAAGGCATAGGATCAGGGAATTGAATCCACAAAGTTGATACTTGACCTGCAAAATCATTGTGGTGGGGTGTGTTGGAGGCTTATACACACAAAGCAAACAAATTAAAGATCAATTTACTGAGTATTAGCCACCTAATCCAGTAGAGTACATGTGTTGCTACTTCATGATAATGCAATGTACATTAAGGCAGAACCCCTTCTGAAATTCATCAATGGAATGACCATCCAATCCAATATGATAATGGAAACAAATTACCCATGCATTGGGCTCATCAAGTTACATATCAAACTTTGACTAGAAAAGCTGATAATGCTCATCTGGCTGTAAATGAAGATAATTGAACATTTGAAAGCTTCTTTATAGAAGTACCATTATTTCCCTACTATGAACCATTTTCCTCAATTTGGCAGCCTTTTGGCTACTATACCAGTAGCCGTGTATTCATTTAACAAATGCGCGCACAAAACACACACACACACACACACATGCTGCTCCCCCCTGAATGCGTCGGATAGCAGTGGGAGTTTCATCGCTAGAAAATAAACTGAATGACTGTAAGTTAATACAGAATCTAGGATGATGAAGAAAACTGAAGAGTTTGGTTTTCCTTTGCTTTGTGTCTGTTGCCATTTCCTGTTTGCCAATTCATGACGGTCGTACCTCAGAATACACAGACTTTCTTTACATGGTGGTGCCCTGCTCTCTTGCTTTTTTTTTTTTTTTTTCTTTCTTTACTGGCTGGAAGCAGCTTAAGTGTTAATTTTTCTTATTGGGGGGGGAAAAATTGTGTTGCTTAGAGTGTGTGTGTGTGTTTTTGTGGACATTCTGATGTAAGCAGATGAAACTGCAGTAATGTATTAAATTTGGAATTTGCCAAAATAATTGGGGGGGGGGGGGGGGGGGGGGGGGATCCCATCTACTGTGCCACGTCGGTAGCATTGCATCCATGCTGCTCATTCCCACCCCTCGTTTACAGCCTGGCTGATCATCTCCCCCCCCCCCCCCAGCACCAGCAATCCACAGCGAGCAATGTCAAGTTTGTTACAAGGCAATTATTAGGGGAGACACTGCACTGCAGCTGAATCACTTCAGTAATGTTCAGTAGTATCTGTTCTGATCCAACATACACAGTACACCGTTTACTAAGCCCCCTACTGATGACAAGAACTGCTTAGGCACGGGGCCGGCATGAGTAAACTCTTCCAGAACGCGCCACCACTGGCCAACGACAATCCCCTGAATTTTGCCAGTGACCCTAACAGAACCAAAACCAAGGCCATAGACATGAAGAGGCAGAGGTCACTATGACAGCAGGGCATGAAGGGCCACAGAATTTGCGACTTTTTTTTTCTTCTTCTTCTTGAAATGCTGATTAATGGGGAGGAAAATGATGCTGTGGATTTCCATTCCATTCTGGTCTGAGACCACATGACAGAGCTGCTGTTTTCTACACTTACTTTCGCGATAAATCTGACCTTAAGCAGGTCCCAGAGATACATACAGACATCTGTAGCGTTTTGTCAGAAAATCTGAACAATGCTCTCAGAGACTCGTCCATTAAATGAATTAAACTGGATTGTGGGTCCCAGTCTCCCAACTAAGCCTACAGCAAACTCAACTCTTGAGTAGGCGCCAAAAATCCCATAAATAAATGGCTCTGATGGGAGTCAAACCCTTGATCTCCAAGCCCGCTGTCCACAGTGTAAACCACCTTGCCAAGGCTGTCAATCTAATGCTGGCAAAACAAGATGCCCCTGATAATTTAAGCTGTGCAGTGAAGTAAATAGCTTGTATCTTTTCTATCCCCCAATATTTCAAATGTTCTTTTCCTTGCTGCTGTTTTCTATTCTGTTCTTTTTCTTTTAATTGAAAGTCTACCAATTCATTTTTCATTTTAAAAAAAAAAAAAAAAAAAAAAAAAAACAGCAAACACAAATTTAGAATTACTGCCATTTAAAAAAAAAAAAAAAAAAAAAAAAAAAAGTCTTTCTCGTTCTGACAGTTAGCTTGCAGATACATGAGAAGACTGTGCCAGAGGTCACTGTAAATATTTATACTGTGCAAACATGCTCAGCAGATGTATAAAACTGAGTGAAAAAAACACTGGAATAGGAAAGAAAAAGTAAAAACACTGGAATAAAAAAAAAATACAGCTGCCTAAAGAACCTGCAGGAAATAATCCCTCCCTAGCTGCCTAAACGTGGGTGTGCACTACCTGCAGTATCTGGCTATGACTGGTGTGCTCGGCAGCCAAATAATCCCTCCTGCCAGTACTGGCTATGACTGGTGTGCTGCACCAAAGCCAAATGCCTCTACAGCTGCCAGTATCTGGCTTCGTACTGCAAAAAGCCAAATGCACTTCCCAGTATCTGGCTATGACTGGTGTGCTCGCCAAGCCAAATGCCAAATGCAGTATCTGGCTATGACGGTGTGCTGCCCAGTATCTGGCTATGACTGACTGTGTGCTCGGCAGCCAAAGCCAAATGCACTCTACGACTGCCAGTATCTGGCTATGACTGGTGTGCGCTCGGCACTCTACCCAGTAAGCCTCGGCAGCCAAAGCCAAATGCACTCTACGACTGCCAGTATCTGGCTATGACTGGTGTGCTCGGCAGCCAAAGCCAAATGCACTCTACGACTGCCAGTATCTGGCTATGACTGGTGTGCTCGGCAGCCAAAGCCAAATGCACTCTACGACTGCCAGTATCTGGCCAAGTGCATGTAGTTGCTAGTGCACAGGTGAAGTTTACAAATGTATTCTTTATTTCCTTAGGTTTGCTTTTTCGTTTTTGTTCTGGTTTGTGGGATTATAATATCAGGAAGAATCACGTGTGTGTGGATATACAGTATCATACTGAATCTGCAGTATAGTCTCACCGTTATAAGTCATCTCATGTTTGTGTGGTTAGTAGAGTTTCAATAGCCTAAACATAGGGAGCTCAATACTTTTGTAATGAAATGCGTTAAATACAATAACTTATCTTAATAAATCTCATGTTGTTTGATGGTCAAATTGTGGTTCACACCCTGTCTATACACTGTCCAATGTAAAAAAACAAACAAACAAAAAAAAAAGTGAATCGAATTCTAGTTTATTTGACTGATGTTATTAAGGAGTTATTATTGAATAATCAATTGCAGAACACAAATGTATTCGAGTATTTAAAAAGTAAAGCAAAAAAAAAAATTGTCAAACGCCTAAATGCATCTCTTCACATTCGACCCTTAGTTTTCTCTCCAGACCCCCTAGTTTGGGGTACAGGAGGTAATTTTGACCCTTGTTTCAAGATCAAGCAGGGAGCACAGTACATGGAGCTTTGATCTGAATAAAAGGGAAGGGGTGTGTGGACGCGGAGGGGTTAAAAATATGCCCATGCAAAGCTATGAGATGTGCAAGAATGTATGCCTGTGGCTTGCATACCATCATTTCTCCTGGACAGGCCACAGTTTACCCTGTAACTGCTTGTAAAGAGCCAGTATGGTCCAAGAATTAGGTACTTGGTTTTAATATCTGGTAGTGAGTGGAAACCCCAGCAAACGTTAAAACAAACAAACAATGGGCCTGCCTGATCAGATTCGCACACTGGAAATAATGCAAATCTGACCATGCTGGTCAGTTTGGGGATGGGGAGCAGGAGAACCATGACTGACTTGGGAGGTGTGGAGAAGACTGTGTGTGTGTGTATGTGTGACATCGGGAGGTATGGAGAAGAGGTGTGTGCATGTGTGACAAAGATAATTTTACAAAACTTTATATTTTGCAGTATTTTATCTTGGAAAGCTACTTAAATGCAAGAATAATTTCAAATATACCTACTGTTTCATATTTACACTGCTTCCGGAAAAAGATGTGAATGGTTTAGCAAATATGTCAGAAATCAAGGATCATGAAAAGAAAAACTGGCTATTTCACAAACACACATTGCAACATAAAGTGCTTGAAAAACAAAATGTTTAGTTGTATAATGCAGACAGTGTGCTGTCGAGCAATGCAACAGGTGAAAAAAAAACAAACAAACTGGTGGATTCAAATGGTCCATATTTCAAGAATGCATATACAATCTGAATTTTAGAGGATGAAGCAGTGAAACATTCCAACTTGTTATCACATTTCCACTTTTATTCGAGTTGTATTTACTACTCATGTAGTATTTTGTACATGCACAAAGATGTCTGCTACTTTTCGTCCCCAGTTCTGGAACTTAATTGGAAAAAAAAAAAAAAAAAAAAAAAAAAACTCCCAACAAAAAGCAAATCCACTGTAACCTCAAGTTATAAATAATAGCAAAATTGAATGCATGCAATGAAACTTAAAAGCAGAAATCTCATTATGTGCATGCGCTGTTAATTTGTCTGTTGTTGATCTTTTCAATATCTGCAATTTCATGCAGTTAGCAGTCATACATTATAATGTGATGCCATGCATGGGAAGTCTACATCTTTAACAGAATGGCAAAGCTTCCATCTAAAGTGGAGGGGGAAAATAAAATCCACACTTGATCTTTTGCATTAAAAGAAGGCTGATGTGCGGTGCTACAGCTACTTTACTTTATCTTGCATTTAAACCAGCCCCATTCCAAAAAAAAAAAACAGCCACTGTCTGCATGATCAATTTAAATGCAGTCACACAAAGTGAAAAGCATTCCTTGCTCACCACTGGAAACACACAGGCCCCCACTAGTAGACAATCCAAGAAAGTGAAAAGCTCTCCTTGCCTATCTCTAGTAGAGATACAGGAAGCCATTCACACACAATCAAGAAAGTGAAAAACTCCCCTCGCTCACCACTGAAAACATGGGCAGCCACTCATACGCAATGTAGCTTAGCAGAATCAAAATTCTAATTATATGTACAGTTTGTTCTGAGCAGCCGACAGCTACAGGCTGAGATGATTAAGAATGACTACAACCTTAGAGGAGCCAGTATCATAAAAAATCATGTAAAGTAGATCATATCTGTGCAGACTGCCACCCATTTGAACACACTCAAATGAAAATACATGTACTATGATGATATGAACATAAATTCTGCAACACTTAACATGAGAGATATTGATAGTGTATCAGCAAGACCATTTTAACACAATGAACATTGGACAATTCAAACGGTGTCCTTAATGGGAACGGCTTAAAAAAATGTTCAAATGTGAGCAGTGAAAGTCTTCAATATTTAACAAAATCTAAAGCGTTGATTATCATCCATGTCCAAATATACACATGCGTTTTAATATATTTCACCCATTTATAAGTTTGCATAGCTCTGAAAGAAAAATTATTGAAGGGGGGGGGGGGGGGGGGGGGGTACTAGAGAAAAGCATAAACATGTGTAAGAAGACTTCACTGCCCGAGGACAGACATGCATGCAAAAGGAAATCAACAACAACAAAAATCGGTAAAAACTGAAGACATTTCCACCATGTCGATGTCCTCATCTTCCATTCATTCACTGACAAAATTAGGTTGAATGAAGAGAAACAAAAACAAACCTAGTGCTCCACATTGCCCTCTCAAGAAATGATTTCATCTCGCATATCCTTTTCCTTTCCCTTCTCTTGTAAAACTATGTAACACTGCATCAAAAATGATACCTTCTGGATCTTGAGGAACATGCACAAATCTGGAAGATACATGTGCAAGCCTGCATGAAGCAAAACGTGTACCTAATGGCATCAAGAGATCAAAACTGGGGCACACAGAGAAGGGAACAGCTGGCAACACAAGGGGAAAGGGCAATAAAGATTCGATCCCTGCGTAGACAACTGTCACAAAAGTAAGTCTTCAAAGAAGAATATTTTCATCAGAATTGACCCAAGCTAGGAGCATAAGAGGGATCAGCTTATCCGGAAGTTACATACATCAACTGGTCAGTGGATAAATGCACAAAACAAATACCACAGAAAAAACATCTATGAAACATGACAATAGAAAGGTCAAATACAAACCACAACAAAAAAAATCATCAAAATCAAACGCTGAGATTTGTTTTACCTCGAAAACCGCTTCAGCTGAACAAGGGAATGACATTCTATCTGCTCCCCAAAACATGTCAAACATTGGGCAAATTACAGATTTTAAATTGGTACAATCACAAAATGTTCACAACACCAATATCACAAACACTACAAAATAACAATCACCTGAATTCTTTGATGAACCAGGAGCTCAAAATGGCATATTCACATAAAAAAAAAAGGATAAAAAGCATCCAAGTCCATCCTTTTTATCCGGTCCTGCTCAACAGGCCACTGATGAAGCATGTAAACAGGATTTATTCTTTCACCCTGTTGAGTGCTCATTATTTTAAATTCAATGCTGAACCTTCATGCTGACTACACACTAAGACCAAAAACTAAGTGGGGACAGTGGGGAGGACCCAGCAGTATAAAGTCAGCTTACTATGCAGGCTGTTTTGTCCACCTCAGCTTGCTAGAACAGTAACAACTGGATGTAGTACATAATGCAAGCCTTGATGCCTTTGGAGGTTTTTTTTGGTCTCATATATGGCTGCACTACATAACGCCAATGGATTTTTTTGGATGTGTATCTCAATTTCTGAAACCAGTATTTAATTAACAGTATTTAATGAACTTAGTACATGAATGTAGAGCTTTATGGCTATGGATTTTGTATTCCAAATATCAAATCTCAAGATTTCAATAAAGATGAGATTAAAGATTCCAGGAAGGAATCACTATCTTCCGCCGCAACTCCATTTTATCATGAAATGCTTGGATCTGTATTATGACATGCATTGCTTATTCATTTATGTCTTTTCAAGTTCCGACAGAATGCTTGGATTTGTATTCAGACATACATTTTATTTGTATTCAGACATGGATTTCAAGAATATGTTTTATCATTTTTTTTTTTTTTTTTTTGCTTGCTTACTCAGTTGAAGACAAATAGGAGGGAAATGGTCTCTTAAATTATCCTTTTGGCTTAAGAAATGCACAGAATGATATAGCATTACTTAAAGTATGCATACACTGGGCACCCCCAGCTTGGAACACAGCTACTCCTCTCAACTCAAGCTTGTACATGGTTTATGTCAATTATTAAAAAAAAAAAAAAAAAAAAAAAAATCACTTCATACTCCCATTTCATTACCTCTTAAACCTCAAAAAGTCCACTTAATTTCCATTTTATCAAGTATTGTGTTCATAATAAAACTGAATATTCTTTAACCAGGCGACTAGACATAAATATGAACAGGATATCATTCAACAAGAAGAAAGGCGAGGAAACCCCCACCTACACAGGGGGCTGTTGGATGTTTCTTGCTGGAAAGCTATGACATACCAAGGCAGCTACACCACCAAAAGAACCAGCCATTGTAAAGAAAACGGAGATAACTCATCGCAGTCCTTTAGGAGCCAGCCTCCTGTTCCTGTCCCAGTCCTTCCAGAATGATGCCCATGGGCGTCCTCTTCAGTCCAACATACTCCATTTTGTTGGTGATTTGTTCTTGATGCTCCGCATCCGCAATGATGCATGGATGAGGATCACTGCACAAACACCACAATGAAATAAATTGTACATTTATTTTTAACAATACTTTCCATATTTTTTCAAACACAAATGCACATGCAACCCCCCCCCCCCCCCCCCCCCCCCAAAAAAAAAAAAAAAAAAAAAAAAAAAAAACAGATTTGAACTTTAACTGCTACAACCATTATAAAGAAATTGCAGATGAAATACTGCCATGTGATTACATGTACATGATCAAGTATATACTGACAGCACCAGGAATGCAACATTCCATATTATCAGAAATTCCGAAAATGGCAAATTCTCTAGATTTAACGAATGAAAGATATAACCAATGGACAATCACTAAGGCTGTCCATTTTGATAATGGGTATGATCATCTATAGTCACAGGGAGAGAGCCTGACTGATTGATGATCTTTATTCCCATGGGAAATGATATAAACAAGAAGATGCTTTCTTTTTGTCTGGCCTTGTCCCTTCAAGGGCTAAGAAGATTAATGAAACTGATTATACCCCCCCCCCCCCCAAAAAAAATATTCATATGACAGAAAACATACATGTATACAGTAAAACTGCATGTCTCTCTCACACACACACACATCCTGCACAAGAAGCGTCAGTCCCATGACAGTATTATCAGCACTGCCAAATGACGAATAACGATTCAGGAGCAGTCATATTCCAGTTCACAAGGATATATGCATTATGCAACATTCTTTTTTTCATTATGCAAAACTGGCTTTCAAGTCACAGAGGAACAGAAGATAATGTTATATTGTTGAAGGACGCAAGAGAGAGAGAGAGAGAGAGAGAGAGAGAGAGAGAGAGAAAAGAGAGAGAGAGGGCAATAAACCATAAATTTTTCACATAGTGACATTTTGAGTGCACTGACAGCGTGTCCAATCAATATAGAAGCAGTTTATTTCAAAACCGTAGTACTTTGTAAACAGCAACAATCACTTCGGGAAGGTTAAGTAAAAGTGTATATGTTGGTGATGGTACAGTAATGACATACATGTGGAAAGACATTAGTAATATCTTGAAATCATACTGTATATCTACAGAAGTAGAGAGAGAGAGAGAGAGACAGAGACAGAGGTGGGGGGGGGGGGGGGGGGGGGGGGGGGGGGGCAGAAGGGGTTTGGGAGAGGAGAAGGGAGTAGCAGGACAAGGTTTCAAGTGCTGCAATTGTATGCCAAAGTCAGAAACTGAAAGTGCACAGCCATGTCTAGACAGGTACCTGATAGTGATGAAGACCTCAGAAAACATACTCCTTGTAAAAAGAATGGGTTTTGCTACATTCCACTGCATCAGGAAGTTCCTATGATATATCATCAGTGAACCTGTGACTCTGGAGCAACAGACAGTGGAACATCCTCATCCTTCCAATAAAAACTATGCAGTTGCTTCCCTCAGTAAGATCTCTTCACAATTGCAGTACTAGACTAGCCTGAGTTTGCTGCTGCCAATGGTTAGCACTGGGGTGCTTAATACTATAATAGTCATGCCCACACAACTGCAGAAAGTTTCGGACTAGTACAGGGCAAAATCTGTCGTTATGGAAAATTTTCAACCCCATCAGTTTTGCTGCCAGATAAATTGGAACCCCTACTGTTAGATTCTGATGGTCTTCTTTGCCACTGCGATTACCATAAAATAAGTTGGTGGGGTAGTAGGCCCTCAGTTCTAATCCCATCAGAAGCATTATTTGTGGGATCTTCCTCTCTCCAGCCTACTCCAACTCTCCGCAGAGCTGCATTGTGCTTTGGGTTAACACTGAAAGACTGGAACCAAGCACCTAAGCTTCATCCACTGAATGGACGCCTCTTTCAAAATCCCCTGAATTTACTGATCTACACTGCAAGTGTCAGAAATGGCAAATCCATGGGGTTGGTCGTTACTGGATGATGGGGTAATGCCAACTGAGACAGGGATGCTTCTGTGTGCTGGCTCCACTACCTGGCAATTACCATCATCAGTAAAGGAGTTCCAAGAGATGTTTTGTGTATGCTGGATCAGGAAAGGCACCACTTAATATAGCCTAAAACATCAGGCTGCAGATCAGTGTCTACTGTGGTGGACTCCCTCATGTCACTTTCTTTTGACTGCTCCCTGTGGACTAGGATGCTGGGGCTGCCACAGATCAGAGTATGGTTATATTTGGGGGAGATGGAAAAAGCAGCATGGAAACAATGTTACTGTGGAAAGGGGAAGAACAAAAGATTTGGTTTTAGCAGAACAGACTGAGTTTAAAAAAAAAAAAAAAAAGTCAATGACCAGCTATATCACATAGAATGACAGGCGAAGTTCTGTCTTCACCATTCTTCTAAATAATTGCTCCCTTTTGTCCATAGCTTTGAGTATGGTAATGGTTCAAATGTGAAAACTGAGATCTACATCAAACAGTCTTATAAGCTATCTTTGTGACTTCAGTCTGGAAACACCAGTTCTAGTTACCTGACAAACAACTACAGTGAGCCAACTTTAACAGAGATTTTGGTCTGAGAACAACTTTTCTGTAACAAAACTTACAAGACAACTTGTAACAAGATGACCAATGCACCAGGCAACAAGACATTTCGGAATAGTGAGAGTGGTCATTAAGTCCAATTATTTAAGTTAGGATAATGTTTCTGGCTTATTTTCCATGTACAACTCCCTTCAGAATGGTGAATGTGCACTGTCCCTACGCTGGAGTTTTTGGGAGTTATTTTTACTGACTGACCTGGATTTTCAGTGTCAGAGACCTGGCAGTCAAAACCATAGGGTTTAGTTTCTTCGGACAACCAAGTCAGAAATGGGTTAACTGACAGCCTGTGGCAATTGCCAGTTATGGGCTGTCAATCTCACCATTCAACACTCTTTTTTCAGTTTTTCAAGGACAGGACTGCTCAAATTTCCCAACCAACTCTGCAGTCGCTTTGTTTAATACTAGTTACCTCAGGTGAAGTGGTTAGCACCGCAGATTCCTGGCTATGAGGCTGTGGGTACAATTCCCTTGACAGCAATTTCTTTGTGGGAGTTTTCTGCCCAGATCAGCTCCTATCCAACTGGGAAGACCAAGACCACACAGTTGAGGGTCATCCCCTTAATGGATGCATCTCTGAGAGTGTTTCTCGAATTTCCTGACCAACACTGCAGACGTATAGCTCTTGGGCCTGGTTGACACCAGGATATAGTATGAAAACAGCCATGTCATGCAGTCTCAGACTTGAACAGAAACCCTTGGCGTCATCTTCATGCTCAGCCTCATTGATCAGCACACACACACAAAAATCTTGAATTCTGTGGTCCTTTATGACCTGCTCTCATTAGCTCTCCATGTCCACACCCTTGGTTTGGTTCTGCTGGAGTCATCAGCATCAGGAAATTCAAAGGGACCATCGACGAAATGGACATGTGATACCCTCTGGAAGGAGAGCTCACCCATGTTGGCTCTCTGTGACTAAGCAAATATTAACCTAGTACATAGATGGCTCAGTAGGTGCTGTCTTCCTTATGTTAGATCAGAACAGGCACTACTGAACACCACCGAAGTGACTCGGCAGCAGTGCACTGTCTACTCCGGTAGGTTGTCTCATGGCAGCTTGATACTGATCACTCCCTGGGATTCAGTGCTGGGTTATGATGGGACAGGCCAGAATGAGGGCTCTGGACAAGGGACCAGAATGAGTGGTGTGGGTGCAATGCCACTGAAGTGGCATGGAAGAGGAGAGAGGGGAAAAACAAACAAAAAAACAAAACAAAGCAATATACGACCCCACTCCCCCACCCCCAACTCTGCAACATCTTAAAAAACACACACCACCCACCAACTCGGCGGTTTTTGCTTCTTTCGAGCTTGAAGAAAAAACATGCACTGCTTAGCCTCTCCATACAGCCTCAAAATTTAACAGAACACTGTTGCATCATCTTTATCTCAAGACACACACTGCCTTCACACATTTGTTGTTCCACTTGAAACAAAGGGAAATTCTGTAACCTTTCCTCACAGGCAGTAGATACAGCATACTATCAGAATTTATTGTAATTCTGATTTCCTTTGTACCTACTTATGATTTATACCTTTCCTCACAGGCAGTGGATACAGCATACAATCAGAATTTATTGTAATTATGATTTCCTTTGTACTCACATATGGTTTATACCTTTCCTCACAGGCAGAGGATACAGCATACAATCAGAATTTATTGTAATTCTGATTTCCTTTGTACTCACATATGGTTTATACCTTTCCTCACAAGCAGTGGATACAGCATACAATCAGAATTTAATGTAATTCTGATTTTCTTTGTACTTACTTATGATTTATAAACTTCAGGTTTCCCATGTTAACCGCAAAATACTTCTGGTTGCTAGAAATGACTTCAGCATGCATTTTAACATAAGTGTAATGCTGCCATTGTTCATATCTATAAAAAAAAAAATAGTCAAACACCAGGTTCATGTCCAAATTACCAAGCTGAATATCTACTCTTCTAGGGTACAGAGGTGTTTGGATTTGGTCTGACTGGGATATAGATATGCTACATATTTTGTTGATAACAAGTAATTTATGCATTCCACCCTCAGCCAAGTCAACTTACACAACAACGGGAATGCAATGCCAAAGAGAAAGACGATGACAGCTCCAAACATGTACACCACCAGGTATCCAGCAGCCAGAACAATCAGGATGCTGAAAATTGGATGGTTGCGCTTGAACTGTCGTGCCTGCCCTTGGTAGTTAGTTGTATAAACGTAGCCACCAAAAGCAATTGATATTGCAGCAAATCAAGGACCATTTTGACTGGGTGGAAAATCCTGAAACAAATCCGGAGAGACTTGAGTCAACAATTTACACACACACACACACACATACACAACACAGCTAATCCATGAGCAGTTTTTGCTTACATTTCATACATATTTAAATGCAGGTAAACAAAGGTGGATGGGGAAATCGGATATAATCCAAACACATTAAGGTATGTAATAATAATTTTGGGTTATTATGAAAACAAATTATCAAATCAGGTGATTTTTCTTTTTTCCCCCTTCTTTATGGAACCTTTTTTTGTCATCACTGCATCCATCAACAATATCTGGGAAACCACACACTAGCTTGTTCCTTAACATGAAAGTCTTAAAGTACAAATAAAAATTCTTTTCAAAAGTCACATATGCCCATTCAGCCCTGCAATACTTTTCATTCAACATTCCCAATCTTGACACACAATAAAACTAAGCGGATTAAAAAATCAGCACAATGAATACTTCACAGAATACAGGAGGTAAGTTGTTCATACCAAAAACTTGATTTTGTTGGGTTTTATAACATTGTTTCCATCTGTGGCAGCCACACTGAGCATTAACGAGACTTAGGGCTTTTTGTTGCCATTGCTCCCCCCCCCCCCCCCCCCCTTCAAATTTTTGTGACATTTGTCAAACGCTTATCACAAGTATAAAAACAATATACACTCTCTCCTAAGATGCATTTGGGGAAGAATCCCTTTTAACCTCCCCTACCTCCCGACCATCCCTCTACTCTATTTTAACAGTAATGCCTGAAAGTGAAAAACTGAAAGAACTTAAAAAACAAAAACAAAACTCTCTTCAGCCTTTGGATGAAAGCAAAGCAAATGTCTTCAACTGTGGTGACACATTCATTCAATGTTGACATTGCAGTTTTAGACTTAAATGTTTACATAGGAGTAAAGCAGAAATTTTGCTGCAATGTATAATACACAATATCAGTCTTACAGCACAGAACATAATTCCTTTGGCAGATCAGAACATGCCACCATAAGATATAACAATTGGATGAATGTATTTGGACGTATAGATCTTCACATTAAGCCATTCATTGAGGCTTACAGACCATTGCTTACAAACAGCTGTTGTTTGGATGAGAAAGCTGTTGCCAATGGGTAACTGATATTGCAATAAAAAATAAATAAAACATACTTCATACTGGTAACTGACATACACAGCAACATCTTACATATATAATACACATTCTGTCAGTCCGTTGGTCTTCTTGCTCCTTAAACAAATTAACATTTTTCTCCAAATCTGACACAGTGATTTGTTAGAATACTGCGCATGCTAAGTGCAAACCATTTTTGTCCTGGTGAAGCGATATGTGGATTCAAAGTGGGTCTACAGCAACAACAGTGATTAGACCCATTACAAATAACAGGGAACAAGGTCGAGAAAGGGAACTGGTTAAACAGTGAAAATTGTCGAGGGGAGAGGGAGGGGGGGGGGGGGGGGGGGGGGGGGGGGGGTGTCAGGGAGGGGAACAGAATGAGGGGGGGGGGTGGGGGTGGACAGAAATAGTAATAGTAGAAACTATCTTGTTTTCATGTAACATTGTAAGTTTTTTTTGTTTTTTTTTTTTGTGAATGCGTAGTGCCATTTAGTTTTCTCAAGCAACACTTCATTTGGTAACACACAGGATAAATGCTCCCTGTACTAATACTATGTATCACACCAAGGCTGATAAATTGTGATTAAAAAAAAACACACACACACACACAACTAAAGATGCACCTAAACAAATAAAATCAAACCAACTGTACCATCCTTGCACAATTAGTGAATTACAGATCTCAGCATCAAGAGAGGCAGTGGCAGCAAATCCAGACCATAAGGATGAGAAAGAAACATCACCAGCATACGAAATATCAACATGATCTCAAGAACAACACTGCAAACACTTCAGGAAAATTGGGTGGACTTATACTGGGCCTTTCCAGTGACAGAAACTGAACGCATGAAAACGGTGATAGTAGTACAATAATTATTCATTCTTAAGGGAAATAATGCTAGTAGTAGTAATAATGTAGTAATTACACATTTTCATGTGATACTGCAAGTCTGTTGTGTATGTTAATGCGTGGCACCACTTTGTTTCTCCATCAATCAGTGCTTTCATACACATAACAGGACACCAGATACAAGCTTAATCTTACAGTTGTGTTACACTGTGGACTACAATTTGGCCTATGTTACACTGTGGACTACAATTTGGCCTATGTCACACTGTGGGCTACAATTTGGCCAATCAGAAGTATTCATGTCCATCCCCATTTTCTGCTTACCACATTTTCTGAATTTTTTCAAACTCTTTCATAAATATTATGTCTCCATATTCCCTCAGGGCACTGAGTATTCAAAGCTAAAGGTGAAATGAAAGGAAACATTCTTTTTCCAAACTGCCTGTAGCTAAACATGAACTTCTCAGCCACAGTGCAGTGCAGCACTCACACACACACACACACACACACACACACACACACACACACACACACACATGCGCACACAATGAGGACTGAGAAATTCACTGCATAATGGTGGAGGAAACATCTGAATTTGCAGTATGCAGTGTAAGAACAAGATTCTTGAAAAATGCCATGAACAACCAACCAAGACTCAATGTCTGTTTACAGCGAGGCACTATAGGCCCCTTGGCTGGATAAAAGCCAGAGCCCCTTGTTTGGGGTCAGGGCATTTCGTCCGCTGAAAACTAAAGGGCTTCTGCACGTTTGACAAGCGTATTAAGGGTTTTTGGAGGCTGCTTATATCCTTTTCATCTTGCAATGAACAAGACCCACTACTACACTACAAACTGACATTGCTGGAGAACACAATACAATGGAATTCACTGAACACAAGTTACTAGAGCACAAGGCCGTTGCTGGAAGTAGAAGCCGGACAAGTTAATTCTTGTTAATCATATTCTGTGCTTACTTCTGTAAAACTTAGAAAAATATCACTTTTAAACCAGAAATTGTGTGACAGGTTGGTTAGATGCACTTAAAACTGAGTACTTCAGCTTTGTGGGACAGGTTAAAAAAAAAAAGCAAAAGTCCATAATCTTACATGCAGGTGAAATAAGGCATCATTCGGGTGAACTGAATGCAGGTATTAACTAGTGCATTTATGAAAGGTTTCACTATCATGTAATACGGAGTGATATTAACATAAGCGTGTTTAAAATTAAAAACTGAAAATACTGAAATTATGAAAATAAATACACCTACCTTCACAACCTACCCTAACCTTAAGTGACCCTTAGCATAAAGTGAAACTAGAACGAAGAGTCAGAGAGAGAGAGAGAGAGAGAGAGAGAGAGAGAGAGAGAGAGAGAGAGAATAAATCCTATTTTAAGAAGGTAATAGAATAAGCATAATACTTTTTTACGTCCAGCCCTCTATGTAAGAACCCAAAAATATATATATATTGTAAGAAACAAAAATCAAACTATATTATTATACATGAAAAAAAATGCAACAATGATTACATCTGAGAAAAAAAAATCCAATTAACTATAATATAAAATGAAGAGGCGAAGAGAGAGATAGAGAGAGAGAGCATGAGACAGATAGACAGTGACAGAAGGAGAGAGAGAGAGAGAGAGAGAGAAGAGACAGAGACTGATCGACAGATCTACTGACATGTAGTCAGGCGGGAATAAAGGGGAAGAAAGACTATGAAGTAAAGAGGATGAACATACTTGCCTACCTGAAAGCATGGAATACAATGGGGAAAAAAAATGTAATAATAATTATAATGACACAGAATGATTTATGAATTTTGATGTAGAGTGGAGCAAAATTTGAAATTCATCAGATTAACAAAAAAGAATCTAAACTGAGAATCATCAATACATTTTGGGGTGAAGTGGAGTCAGATCTGAGACGTTCATCAAATACTTACAAAACCTGGTTTAAAATTGGTCAAAATTTGTGTGGAGAAGTGAGTTATAAGTATAAAAGAAAACTTACTTATGATTTTTCAGCCATTATAAGAGATCACTCTTGAAGAAACGAATGACGTCAAACGATCTCCAATCATAGATCAGATTGTAGATCAGAAATAAAATATGTTTCATGGAAATAGGTAATAAGTAATATAAGTTGCATTGAAGCAAGCGAAGATTTAAGTTGTTTTTATTTTGAACACAAATCGTACATCAATCGAAACAGAAATAATTTTGTTTTTTATTATTAATTATGTTTCGCTACAGTTGCTAAGGTTTTTAGTGCTAAGATGATTTATTTATTTACATTTTCTTTTAGTAACAAAGGATAGCAAATCATCAAAAACTTGATTAAGTTCTTTAATAGTTGTTTGTTAGAATTAGATTATCATACTGGGTTTATCGATAGTTTGTTATAGTATTATTTTTAAC
>JADBJO010000127.1:65000-77500 GCA_016801955.1 Conus betulinus | reverse complement strand
ATAAAGTTGATTGAATTGAACTGAATTGAATACTTTTTTAAAAGACACAAGGTGTCAATCAGAATAATGTCTGTCTGTTTTTCATAAAAAGACGCACATAGATTCATTCTTAAATGGTTCAATTAGACGATATTTGCACCAAATACGAATTGTGAGAAAGAGCGAAAACGCACGTTGTGCGGTGTTCTGAGGTACGTGAAATGTGCGTGCTGTTTTTGTTCAACATGAATTTTGAACTTAAATTTTATTCTTAGCATGACTTTCGGGCAAATGTGAAAGATGTATAACTGAAAGGAACTTTGTAGGGGGCAAATATAAAAGATGTAGAACTGAAAGGAACTTCCGTGGGAAAAGTTAAAGGCAAACAAGGACTTGCGGCGTGAAGCTAGCTGTCCCCCAGTCCCTTGGTCAGTTTGAAGTGTGAGTTTGTGTGAAATAACAGGTAACGTTCACACACACACACACACACACACACACACACGCGCGCGCGCGTGTGCACACTCTGTCTGTCTGTCTGTCTCTCTAACAGTCTCTCTTTAGAGGATCTCTCTCTCTCTCTCTAGTTCTCTCTCTCTCTCTCTCTCTCTCTCTCTCTCTCTCTCTCTCACACACACACACACACACACACACCACACACACACACACACACACACACACACACACACAGTGACACACAAACACACAAACTCATACCAGCCACAGACTGAAGACATTCTTAAATTTTCATCATACTGGCATTAAGAGCGTCGCTCAACATTCTGAAACTCAGAAAGAATTTTTGACTGAGGCTTTCCTCTTATACATGTAGACCTGTACATGTTAAAAAAAAAATCATTAGATTATAAACAAACACTGTCAGCAGAAAGAGTTGTTAGAAAAGTGCAGAGTAGTGCAGAAAGTATCTAAATCAAATCTGAAAAGAAAGTTATGAATTTTTAAGTAATTGAATTGTATTGGCCCTTAAAATGCTAGTTGAAATGCACCTGAGTCAGAGATCTGAGAGTGCAAAATGGGGTGACATGACCATAAAAATCGAAGATCACTATAGATGACACAAGGTGACACAGCAAGTTGATTAACAATGGCTGTTGCTCCTCCTGACCTGTCATCTCGGTGTTTCAAATTTTCTGAGTGATGTATGATAGTAACTTACAGTAAACTGCAGATGCATACTAAAGTGAAAGTTCTAGTTTCTACACACTGTATGCATTAACAAGGACAATACATGTAAGTCCTGTATTTAGATTTCAGGTTGCTGAAGGACTGCTCTAAAGGCAGGTGAAGACAGTGCTTCTCTGGGTCCTCCCCAGCACCTTCGAGTGTTTCTTTTTCTAAGTCCTGTATTTAGATTTCAGGTTGCTGAAGTGAAGGCACACATGAGTTGAGAACTTAAAATGATTGTCTTGGTTCTGCAAAGAAAATTCGCTCAAGAGCAAAGCAGCTAGCAGGAACCACACAAGCTGCCATATTTGGTTGTGTATTATGAATCATTCTGTGGTGATGAATGACTTTCAGGCCCTGCCTGTTGCAGCCAGTTGGTATTTAGATTGCATGTGCAGAAGGTCTGGTAGGAGTGATATCAACGCAAGCTTTTTATGTACTTACTTAGAACTATGTCACTAAGTGTGTGAAGTAATCTTGATCATCTTCGTCTTCGTCATGTTGGACTTAAGGCTTTACTGAAAAAAGAAGAGGATTTTATTAAAACTTCAGATGTATACTGAATTACTTCATATCTCTCTCTCTCTCTCTCTCTCTCTCTCTGTCTCTCTCTCTCTCTCTCTCTCTCTCTGTCTCTCTCTCTCACTCTCTCTCTCTTTCTCTGTCTCTCTCTCTCTCTTTCTGTCTTTTTCTCTCTTATTTTCTCGCTACAGGTCTCTTCCTCTCTCTCTCTCTCTCTCTCTCTCTCTCTCTCTCTCTCTCTCTCTCTCTCTCTCTCTCTCTCTCTCTCTTCTCTCTCTTGCATTTTTACATTTGTCACTGTCTTTCTGTCTAACTCAGTAACTGTCTGAGTTTACTCTGTCTGTCTGTCTGTCCCCGTCTCTGTCGTCACTGTCTCTATCTCTCTCTTTGTCTTCACTTACTGTCTGTCTACATTCTTTATGTCACTGTCCTACTAAGTGAAATTTGTAATCAGTCTATACTCTACTAACACAGCTTCCCTGGTCAGTTGGATTGTAGGCTGCCATGTATCTTTTTCTACTTCCTTCATAATTTTTTTTTTCCCTTTAAAATTATTAAGAAATTTTCTATTATTCATTTTTTTTCATGATAGTGTACATAATTATATGGAATGTATTCATATTACTGGGGTATTTTTTGTATTGTTCACTTCATTCAAAAACACACACACTCTCTCTCTCTCTCTCTCTCTCTCTCTCTCTCTCTCTCTCTCTCTCTCTCTCTCTCTCTCTCTCTGTCTGCCTGTCTGTCTGTCTGTCTGTCTGCCTGTCTCTCTCTGTGACTGTCTCTCTCTGTTCTCTGCCTTCGTCTGATCTCTCTCTTTTCTCTCTCTCTCACTCTCTCTTTTAGTAAAACTTTTTTGCTTTACATGCTGCTTCATGTGTTGATTTATAAAGTTATTTCATTTTATATCATTTTCCTACTTCAGCTGGCCAGGGACTAGATGTTTGATTGAATCGATATATATATATATATATATATATATATATATATATATATATATATATATATATATATATATATATATATATGCATTGCAGTTTATCAGTGATTTGATAACACTTTTGACAGTTATGCAGCTGAAAATGAATTGATGTGAATCAGCTTTTTTTTCTTTTCCTGTTTTGTTATCTTAACTGTTCTCAATTTTTCTGTTCAGGTTTTGCAATCTTGGGTGTTAAGTTACTGAAAGGGAGATGGCTTCTCGCCAGCGACGAATACAGCAACTACAGGAGAACATAAAAATTCGAAGCTCTCTTTTGTTCGGCAGGCAGAAGAGTTCCGGACCAATCTTACATCATGTGTAAATGAGGTAAACTTGTTGAAAGTGTCCCCACTTGCCCAATGACTATTGTGTGATGTACAGTGTCTTATTGGAGATGTGTACTTTCCTCCTCCTGTTCCACTCAGTTATTCTCTACATTTTTTTTCTTTTAACTTAGAAGATTTCATCTTGCTTGAGTCGGTTATTTATTTTTCCTTGGCCTTTTCTTATGCATTTTTTTTCTCCTTGTTTGACATAATGCGAACAATATGCGTTCAAAGCAGAACTGAAATACTTGGCACATTTTTTTTTTTTTTCTTTCTATTTATCACAACTATGTCAACAGTGCAAGACACTGGCTTTTGCGGACTGTAGTATGTCTTGACCGAGCACCATCCCCATGGGTTGTCCTTATAAGTTTTTCTCTGTTATGCACACACACGTGCACACACACACACACACACACACACACACACACACACACACACACACACACACACACACTACACACACACACACACACACACACACACACACACACACACACACACACACACACACACACACACACACACAGACGGGAAAGTATTCTGTAAGAACAAAATCAAAAACAGCCACTGCGGCTCAGTATTTAGGATCAAGAATTCCCGGTCAGGAGGTTGTTGGTTCAATTTCCATCTGAGTCATTTATTTTTTGAGATTTTCATGCCCCAGTGGGGAAGACTGAAACCATGTAGCTGAGTGTCATCCTCTTAACAGACGTACGTCTGAGAGTGTCGCTCAGATATTCTGACAGACACTGCAGTCGTCGTCTGTATTTCTTGGGCCAGGTTGATGCTGCAATATATTGTGAAGATGAAAGAAGAGTTCAGCCCTGTCTTGCAGTCTCAGGCCAAAATGGAAGTCCGTAGCATCTTCGTCATCCTCATCCTCGTTAATCAGGATGAAAAAAAAAAAAGTCCTGCGTTTTGTGTTGTCGTGTCCTGCTCTCATGTGGTCACCTCAGTTTTGATTTCCTGTCCTCATCAGTGCCCGTGGTGAGTTCCTGTTGCTGGTATCTGAAAGTTTGTTGGATGGACATGGTGGTGCCCCCAGATGGGGTGGGGGGGGGGGGGGGAGGGGGGGGGGACCTCGCGCTCACACTGAATCTGTAACTAAGTAATTATTGTCATCATTAGGGGGCTTAGTAAGTGGTGTTGTGCGTATTTGGGATCAGAACAGGCTTCATGAACCACCAAAGTCACTCAACAACAGTGCAGTATCTTCTGTAGTGGGTTGTCTTCTGTCAGCTTGACTTTGACTGCTCCCTGTTGATTGCCAGTGCTGGAACTGTGGCTTGACAAGCCAGGGTGTAGCTGTGGACAGAGAGCTGGGATGAACAGCGTGGGGTAATGCTGCTGAAGTGGCAGAGAAGAAGATGGGACAGCAAGAAAAAAAAAAAGAAAAAAGAAGAAAGAAAGAAAAAACGAACGGATGGTGTTCAGTCTAGGGATCATCCTTCACTCCTTGTTTGCTTATCATTTCTCCTTTTACTTTTTGGTCTATACTTGTTACTAACAATTAGCCCATCATATATCCTTTCACTTTTTGGGACTATTCTCGTTATTAACAGTTGGCCTATCATTTCTCCTTTTACTTTTTGGGTTATTCTTGTTTCTGACAATGAGCCTATCATTTCTACTCTTACTTTCTGAACTGTTTTTTGTGAAACCAATTTGCCTATCATTTCTGCTCTTAGATTTTGGACTATTCTTGTTACTAACAATGAGCCTATCATTTCTCCTCTTACTTTCTGAACTGTTCTTGTTACTAACAGTACGTGGACCCCTTTGTGGATTTTGCAGACCTACAGTGAGGCCCTGCAGTGCGTGAGTTCTGTGGGGCAGAACCATAGCGACGTTCAGAAACTGCAGGGAATGCTGAAAAAGGTGGATAAAGTCACTGATGTCATTTCCAACTTGAACTCTACTCTGTTTGACCTCTTTGGTGAGTTCTCAGTGTTGTTCCGTTAATGATGCGTGGATGCTGTGTGCATGTTCTTTCATAGCTGACGACCGTTTTTGTGTGTTTGTTTTTGTGTGTGTGTTTTTTTTTTTTTTTTTTTTAATAATTGTTTAATTGTCAAAACATGAAGGAAACACAGAAGTAAAAATCAGAAAGAAGAAAATTGATGTTGGAGAAGGAAAAAAAAAAGACTAAAGAGGAAAAAAGAAAACGAATAGAAATATTGAGAGAGGACAACTAGTCTGATTTGTGTCATATCTGTTTTCATCATGGCATGATGCTCTAATCTTAATATAGAATTGTATTCATACACACAACACGCACAGTTTGGTTTTCAGCTTTTACAGTTTTTTTTTTTTTTTTTTTTGCTTGGGGGGGGCAAGGTTTTTGCATGTCAGGGATTATACTAATCCCTCAGAACCCCTTCTGCAACAGCATTACTGACTTTTTGTTTTCCAAATGTTGGCACATATGGTGTTGATATTAAAAGGGCATTTTCAGCTCTGACACAGCTGTGAGTGGTCAGCTGGACCACAAACAGTAAAAGATCATGAAAGATGTGTCTCTTTGCTCAGATAATATGAGTGACGAGGACCCTGAAGAAGCAGCTGGAGTGGAACGTGGGCCTGTTGGCCTCAGCCACCCAGCAGGCAGCAGTCTGCCTTGTCCTCCTCCCCACCCTCTGACAACGACACTGAGCCCCGTCAGCACTCTCACTCTCACACAGGTGAGTTGACATTACCTTTGTGACAGGACTTTGTGCAGAACAGCCAGCCCTCCTGAATTTTTCTGGAATTTCTGTGTTGTAGAAATCATTCGGGAAATCCCAAATCAAGTGGGGGAAAAAAAATCAGAATGTCAAAATTTTGTTTAAAACATGTGGATCATATTGAAGAAGGTTGATAAAATACTGCAGAAGGAAGAGAAAGGATGTGTGAATGTCTGCACTGATATGTAGTGGAAAGTGCATTTTGTTTTAACACCCCTTAATTGTTAGCTGATGCTGTGGGGGTGGGGGTGGGGTGCTTTAAGTGATTTTTGTCACTACCCCCCTCTTCTGTCCACCCCACCCCCTTCATTCCCTGATTTGGAATTTTAAATCCACAAGGTTGGTAGCCATGCTTATCAGAGGACAGTTCAAGACAGGATCTGACTGTGTACTACAGTGTTCACATCAGACACTTTGGATGCACCCTTTCCTTTTTTTTCACAGGAAAAAAGGTAACGATTTTATTGAGTGGAAGGCAGACTACAGTGTGGTTCTAGACTTCTGACTGATAGTACACTGAACAGTGTAGAATAGGGGCAACTGGGTAGGCTGAAAATGCCGCAAAAATATATACCTCCCTTTCAGCCCACTAGAGCATGTCAGCTAGGTATTTATTTAAAGCTGCTCCAACTGGCATTTGTGTAACCTGTGAAGTGCATTTGTGTATGACTTCACTGTTTTATCAGATGTGTAATGATTGTATGTAATATGTATGGGAAGTTGTTATGACAGTTTTGTAACCTTGCAACTGCTGGTGTGAATCTGATGTCTCTTTTGCATTTGACCTGATCTGTATTGTAATCTGTTTGTGACAGATGCGGCTGTATCCAGAATCTCTCAGATCTCCCAGATGGAAACAATTCCCAGGCAGTCAGTGCCAGCAGCACCTTCCCACCCAGCTCCGTTTGGTGGTGGAGTGTTGAGTTCAGCCTTCTCAGTGCCCTCGGTGCCGGTGAATGTGTATCCACAGGCTCCCTCTGCTGCAGGACATCAGTTTTTACAATCACCCTCTGGCCTCGCAGCAGTAGCACAGGTGCCTTCTGGTGATGTTGCTTTGAATCCTTCGTTTACACCTCAGGCTCGTTCTGCTTTAGTTGGAGCTTTACCAGACTTTATAAATGCTGCTGGCCCTCCACTGTCGTCTTTATATCAGAGAGTTCCATCCACAAGTCAGCCATCTCTGGCCACAACCAGTGCTTCAGTCAGGACAGTCGTTGCCACCAGTACAGTCTCTTCAGTAAGAGCCCAGGCTGTCACTGGGACATCCTGTGGTGAGCCTAAAGCTGGAGGTGTCCGATGTGCCTCTCTTCCACGAGGTGATTTGGTGTCGTCGGAACCAGCAAATCCATACGCCACAAGTGAGGCGGTGTGACGAGAAGCTCTGTTCCTTCCGTGCCTCCTCAAGTAAGTTTTGGGGGAAGGGGTCAGAGAGGGCATGGGAGACGTGGCATGTTACCTTTCATTTCTGTAGTATGTAGGAGAGTGTTGCAACTTGGCTTGGACAGCAGTCACTAGCACATACATCAAAATCCGTTCACCGTTTTGAGATAAAATGGATGCTCTCTATCATCCATTCAACCAAAATGCATTTACAGATTTTAAGACTGCTCATCCCCAGATTTTCTTTTATTTTGTTTTGTTTTTTGCTTTTTTTAAAAATCAAAGATTCTTTCAAAATTTGCTGTAATCAATATTTAGAACTTGCTGGATGTACCCCAAAAACCGTTTTGGATATGAAATGATTTTACTGTTAAAAAGAAAGGCAGAAATGAATGTACAAGTTGAGTGAATGCACTGTTGGCATAAGTAGGGATACAGATCTGCTGAAATAAACCAGAAAAAACGGAACAGAAAATGGCTTTTTGATGTCTTCGAATTGGCAAGATTGTGTTTGGGCATTTGCGTCATGGCAAAATTTTGTTGGGGTACTTTTTGGTTCATACATATCTGTTCAAAAGTAAGAGGAACCTGTTTGTTACTTTCTTTATTCTAGTTGATCTGGTATAGCATGATTAAAAGCAAAATAGACATGCTGAAAATAAATACTTGAGGTTTTCCTCATTTTTTGATTCATTTGAAATGCAAACACAAACAGATTACCAGACGCTTTTTGTCAGTTTTCTACATTCTTCCATGAGAAGAGAAAGAAAGGAAACTCTCTGAATCCCAAACACATTCAGTGAAAATATTTCAAGTTTCACTAATAGAAACGTGTAGTTTGCATAAGATTAAGAATTTGGCTCACCTGACAAGTCAGTTACACCCAAACTGAAACTGCGTCAAGATCTGCTCTTTATACATGGTGTTACATTGGCCAAATAACACTTTTCTTGTTCTGTATATCAGGTGTCAGTTGCATGGTGGAAAATTTACCAACAGTGATGTGACACAACCGATTTGTGGCGATGCCATTGTTTGGTTGTCCATGTGCTGATTTGAAACAGGGCATTTTCATGCAGTTTTGTTAAACAAATGCTTTTTTGGACCAATTTTCAGTCTGTAAAGCCTTGTTTCATTTTCTGTGCATGTGCTGAAAAGTGTATTTAATATTTTCTGAACAACTCACATGAATGATTAAAAAATGTCTAGAATGTGGCTGTAACAATCTTCAAATACACTTGAATTTTCCTTTGAATTTTTTTTTTTTTTAAATCTTGAGCAGATGAACTCACTCATGAAAAGAATATATATACACTTCATATGCAAATCCAAGTGATATGATATTTTTGTGTGTTTTTTCTGTTTAGCCTGCAGACCAGGCTAACTCAACACAGGGGATTAAAACTTGTGTTTTATGCCATTACTGACTTGGACCATATCTGTCTATCTATCTATATATGTCTGTCTGTCTGTCTATCTGTCTGTCTGTGTGCCTGTCAGTCTGTATCATACATGTGCGCATATACTTGCAAGCACACCTGTGCAATAGTGGCACAGACCAAGGTAGGTAAGTACCCAAGGTCTGGCCAGTGCATTGTGTTAATGTCTAGGTCAAACATCTACTCAGTCATATCCATGAAACCTTCATCTGAAATCCTTTCAGCTTAGGCATTAGTTCATTTATCCACTGGCTATGAATCCTGCGCAGTGTGGCCTGGAAACTTGACAAATGTGTTGTATATGGACTAGTCCACATGTAGTGACATCTTGATAAAACTGATAGGTGAAATATAGGATGAAATATATGGATAAATATATAAATTATATGTGTGTATAAACACACGCACACACACACACACACACATGCATGCCCACCTGCGCGCGTGCCCACACACACATGCGCACACACACACACACACACACACACTGAGATATATATATATATATATATACAGATATGTGAAGGAAAAATTTTTTTTACATATTTAGATTTTACTTCAGTCAGTTTTTCAAGTCTTTGTCTTCCATTTTTTTGAACATGCTCTTGTTGTGTGCATTGTCACAGTTGTCTCAGAATGGTTCCCTCCAGGGAAACGCCCAATCAGTCCCCATTGCTCGGGAAAAGCCCCTGGGTCAAGACAAGCTACGACTGGTGGACAGCAGTGCGCGAGTGATGGTGACATACGTGGAAAACCCTGGAGTTTTTTTACATCGTTCGCTGCCTTGAGACTGTCCGTCGATTAAACACCCAGATAAAGTATGACTCTTTTTTTTGTTTCTCACAAGCGCATAGTGTTAGATGTTTTTTTTTTTTTTTTGTTGTTTGGTTAATGTCGATTGGTGTTTTATGTTATGCAGCGTGTCCTGTGCCCCACTTTATTTTGGCTCCCTCTCACACGCCATTCATTTTGATTCCCAGCATGCCGCTTGTTTTGGATCCCCCCTACACCTGTCTTTTTGGTTCCCCTTACACCTGTCCTTTTGTTTCCCCCTACACCTGTCCTTTTGGTTCCCCCTACACCTGTCCTTTTGGTTCCCCTTACAGTAAAAGCTTTCCTTGTGGTTCCCCCTACACCTGTCCTTGTGGTTCCCCTACACCTGCCCTTTTGGTCCCCTCCACACCTGCCTTTTTTTGTTCCCCCTACACCTGTCCTTTTGGTTTCCCCTTACACCTGTCCTTTTGGTTCCCCTTACACCCTTCCTTGTGGTTCCCCCTAAACCTGTCCTTTTGGTTTCCCTTACAGTTACACCTGTCCTTTTGGTTCCCCCTACACCTGTCCTTGTGGTTCCCCCTACACCTGTCCTTTGGGTTCCCCTACACCTGTCCTTTTGGTTCCCCCTACACCTGTCCTTTTGGTTCCCCTTACACCTGTCCTTGTGGTTTCCCCTACACCTGTCCTTTTGGTTCCCCTTACACCTGTCCTTTTGGTTCCCCCTACACCTGTCCTTTTGGGTCCCCCCCCACACCTGTCCTTTTGGTTCCCCTTACACCTGTCTTTTGGTTTCCCCCTACACCTGTCCCTGTGGTTCCCCCTTACACCTGTCCTTTGTAGTTCCCCTACTACACCTGTCCTTTTGGTTCCCCTTACACCTGTCCTTTTGGTTCCCCCTACACCTGTCCTTTGGGTTCCCCTTACACCTGTCTTTTTGGTTTCCCCTACACCTGTCCTTTTGGTTACCCATACACCTGTCCTTGTGGTTCCCCTTGCACCTCCCCTTTTGGTTCCCCTACACCTGTCCTTTTGGTTCCCCCTACACCTGTCCCTTTGGTTTCCCCTACACCTGTCCTTTTGGTTCCCCATACACCTGTCCTTTTGGTTCCCCTTACACCTGTCCTTTTGGTTCCCCCTACACCTGTCCTTTTTGGTTCCCCTTACACCTGTCCTTTTGGTTCCCCCTACACCTGTCCCTTTGGTTCCCCCTACACCTGTCCTTTTGGTTTCCCCTACACCTGTCCTTTTGGTTCCCCCCTACACCTGTCCTTTTGGTTTCCCTACACCTGTCCTTGTGGTTCCCTCTAACCTGCCCTTTTGGTTTCCCCTACACCTGTCCTTGTAGTTCCCCTTACACCTGTCCTTGTGGTTCCCCCTACCCCTGTCTTTTTGGTCCACCCTAGACCTGTCCTTTCAGTTTTTCCCTACACCCTGCCCTTTTGGTTCCCCCTACACCTGTCCTTTTGGTTCCCCCTACACCTGTCCTTGTGGTTCCCCCTACACCTGTCCGTTTGGTTCCCCCAACACCTGTCCTTTTGGGTCCCCCTACACCTGTCCTTTTGGTTCCTCCCCTAAACCTGTCCTTTTTGGTTCCCCCTACACACCTGTCCTTTTGGTTCCCCCCAAACCTGTTCTTTTGGTTCCCCCTACACATGTCCTTTCAGTTTCCCCCTACACCTGTCCGTTTGGTTCCCCATACCCTGTCCTTTTGATTTACCCCTACACCTGTCCTTTTGGTTCCCCCTTACACCTGTCCTTTTGGTTCCCCCTACACCTGTCCGTTTGGTTCCCCTTACACCTGTCCTTTTGGTTTCCCCCTACACCTGTCCTTTTTGGTTCCCCCTACACCTGTCCGTTTGGTTCCCCTTACACCTGTCCTTTGGTTTCCCCTTACACCTGTCCTTTTGGTTCCCCCTACACCTGTCCCTTTGGTTTTTCCCCCTACACCTGTCCTTTTGGTTCCCCTTACACCTGTCCTTTTTCCCCCTACACCTGTCCTTTTGGTTCCCCTACACCTGTCCTTTTGGTTCCCCCCTTACACCTGTCCTTTTGTTCCCCCTTTTGTCCTTTTGGTTCCCCCCTACACCTGTCCTTTTGTCCCCCCTACACCTGTCCTTTTGGTTCCCCTTACACCTGTCCTTTTGATTTACCCCCCTACACCTGTCCGTTTGGTTCCCCTTACACCTGTCCTTTTGACCCCTACACCTGTCCGTTTGGTTCCCCTTACACCTGGCCTTTTGGTTCCCCCTACACCTGTCCTTTTTTGGGTTCCCCCAACATCTGTCCTTTTGGTTCCACTTACACTTGGCCCTTTTGGTTCCCCCTACACCTGTCCTTTTGGTTCCCCCTACATCTGTCCTTTTGGTTCCCCTTACACCTGTCCTTTTGGTTCCCCCTACATCTGTCCTTTTGGTTCCCCCACACCTGTCCTTTTGGTTCCCCTTACACCTGTCCTTTTGGTTCCCCCTACACCTGTCCTTTTGGTTCCCCCTACACCTGTCCTTTTGGTTCCCCTTACACCTGTCCTTTTGGTTCCCCCTACACCTGTCCTTTTGTTCCCCCTACACCTGTCCTTTTGGTTCCCCTTACACCTGTCCTTTTGGTTCCCCTACATCTGTCCTTTTGGTTCCCCCTACACCTGTCCTTTTGGTTCCCCCTACACCTGTCCTTTTGGTTCCCCCTACACCTGTCCTTTTGGTCCCCTTACACCTGTCCTTTTGGTTCCCCTACACCTGTCCTTTTGGTTCCACCTACACCTGTCCTTTTGGTTCCCCCTACACCTGTCCTTTTGGTTCCCCTTACACCTGTCCTTTTGATTTTACCCTACACCTGTCCTTTTGGTTCCCCCTACACCTGTCCTTTTGGTTCCCCTTACACCTGTCCCTTTTGGTTCCCCTACACCTGTCCTTTTGGTTCCCCCTACACCTGTCCTTTTGGTTTCCCCTACACCTGTCCTTTTGGTTTCCCCCTACACCTGTCCTTTTGGTTTCCCCCTACACCTGTCCTTTTGGTTCCCCCTACACCTGTCCTTTTGGTTCCCCTACACCTGTCCTTTTGGTTCCCCTTACACCTGTCCTTTTGGTTCCCCCTTACACCTGTCCTTTTGGTTCCCCCTACACCTGTCCTTTTGGTTCCCCTTACACCTGTCCTTTTGGTTTCCTTACCACCTGTCCTTTTGGTTCCCCCT
>JADBJO010000127.1:40000-60000 GCA_016801955.1 Conus betulinus | reverse complement strand
TTATGATGATTAGAAACGGAAGTAAACTGAGTCAGACATCGAGCTTTGCTGAAGCATTATGGCCACTCCTTTGCTGCTCATAAGGGTCAACACGAGTCTGTCAGGTACACCTTCTGTGGGCGAAACTTGGCTGCAGGCCCAGTTTTGCTGTTCGAACCCTTTGACGTGCTCAGAATCTTTGACCAGCTCAGCACCTCTGGACTGAAGCCGGGACAGGGCTGCTCAAATCCCACTCTGGTAATTGGTTCTGAAGAGGTTCAGACCTGCGACCTCTCAGTCATAGTGCAGGATGCTAAGCACTTACTGCACTGCCGCATTAGCCTGATGGTTTAGTAACATTGGCTCTGCTCATCAGTGTGTATATGTATTCATATATCTCTCTCTCTTGCTCTCTGTTATATCTACATTAATCCTCTTGTATTCAGATTCTCTGAGGCTAAACTCCCCCTAGTTTTCAGATTTTTTTTGGTGAATTTAGCCTTAAAATGGGAATGTGTGGTTCAGGCTTCACCACAACCAAGAATAAACCTCTTGAGCTATGAAATTCCGCATGTATGGTCACAAGGCTTTGTTCTGTACTGTTTGCAAGATTTTATGTGTCTCGAGGTGAAAGGTCGTGTTGCTGTCACCAAAATGTCACCCAGTGTGTCACATGCGATGGTGACAATTCTAATACAGCACATCACCATGCAGTTATCCCATGCACATGCATGTTGGTGTTGTAAAATGAAAGCTGCGGCCTATCTGAGATGATCTGTCTTCTGTCCACCTGTTCAGTCCCCACAGGTAATCCACAGAATGTCACACAACTAGTGTCAATTGTCACTACTGAAGAGTTACTGTAAGTAAATTCAAACACAGTTCCTCGTTGTTTTTCTGTAACTGTTCTAAGCACTTTGTACATGTCCATATGTATTTATACAATGTATAGCTGTACAGCGATGATATTGAGTACAGTGTCACTGCCAGTGTCATCAAAACACTGTCACCGTAAACTACAGGTAAGCACATATACACATACACACAAACACAGAGACTAGTGAACTGCCCTACTGTTGAGCCACACATTCTGCGCATGGTAGTCACGGAAACAGTCATTCCTTTGAAAGCAGAGAGGTACCTGGCAGAAAGTACACATATATGATGTTTCTGTGCGTCGTCCCTTAGCTGTCATGCGTCCGTCTTTGATGCACTGCCGACAGACCCTCGCCCTGCCTTTGATTTTTTCTAATCTGTGATGGTCGATGCTGGCCTTGGAAATGGAGGGATCAGGTACTGCTTAACTACGCCCTGCTTTACGCTTCCTGGAGGTGAATCCGGCACGAAGTTGTTCGGCGATGTGTCAGCACGAAACATCATGTGGTCATATGTCTTCTTGGGCACTGGATCATGGGGTGACACCTCCCAGGTGAGGTAGGCATGGACAATACACAAGTTGACCAGAGAATGGAAAATGTAGCGCCACCATTTCTTGTTCTGATGGCCGACAGGGTAGTAGGCGCAGTACTGGTCCAACCTGTCAACGCCACCCATGTATTTGTTATAGCTGGCGATGACTGTCGGCATCACTTTGTCCTCTACTGTCGTCATACCTGGTGGCTGGTTGGTGCTGAGCAGGTAGATCTGACGGTTGTCTTTGTAGACAGTGGCCATCAGTGAGCTCTTCTGCACCTGCAGTAATTCTCCCTGCTCTTTCAACTTGGCAGTCTTGACCTCCTTTGGTAAGCCCTTGCGATTGACGTTGACAGTTGCACAGGCATACGTCCCATTTCGGGACAGGTGTGTCATCAGGGGGGGACACTGGTGAAAAATTGATCAAAATACGGGTGCCTGTTCTGATGGTAAAAAGGTGATGCCAGCATGTCAACTACTTCATGCCCGAGACTGATGGTAGTGTCTCTACGACTTGCACGGCCAGTGTAAACATCAAAAGCAACACAAAACCCTGTGTTTGCGTCACACATCTCCCACACCTTGATGCCCCATTTTGGTTGGCTTCGCAGGCATGTATTGTTTGAAAAAAATCCGACCCTTGTACCCTGTCATTGCCTCATCAATGCTGAGTTCACGACGTGGATGGTAGTTGGTCCTGAACAAAGGGAGAATCATGATGAAATCTCTCACCTTGTACAGAGAGTCGTAAGCCGGATGGCCTCGTGCAGGTGTGTTAGATGTCATGCAGATGGAAGTACTGGTTGATTTTGAAGAAGCGTGTTTTGGTCATAACTTTGCTGACCCAGGGATCGTTGAAGCGACGATCGCTTGACCAGCAGCACCATAGACGTGGCAGACGCCTAATGCCCATTATAATGAGGACAGAGACATAGGCCCGCATTTCGTCAGGTGTTGTGTCAAACCATAGGGAGTCAGGTGCGCCCTTAGCTGCTTGTCTTTGTTGAGCGTATCTGTTGGTTTCTACTGCTGCTGATTGAAAAAATGTGAGGGGTATAAACAAAAAGAAATAATCGAGAGGGGTGGCAGTGTCCGGCTGTGAGTGCGCAGGGCCTGTCAGCTGTTGGAATGCGGCCACGTTGGCAGGATGTGTAGCCGGTCGCCATGTAGTTTGCAGAGCAGCGAGCGGCATGTTGTCTTCGGGGTCACTTTCAACATTTTCCTCTCCTTCATCGGTGCCAATTTCAACATCACTCTCTTCTCCTAACTCTCCATTTTCAAACTTCTCTACTTCTTGCAAAATTTGTTCCACTCCTCCTCCTCCGCAGAATAATCAGGAATATCATCAAACTCGCTGTTGTTAGCAGACGACGTCATTGTGAAAACCGGTCAGTCTCACGCACGACTATTCGCTCGCAGTTTTCTCCTCTCCTTTTGTGAATGGAAGTGGTGCCAGCATCCAAAAATAGTGGTGCCAGATTACTGGGCTCTAATGGGAAATCCCCAACAACTTTTAGTGGATCTCTGAGCATTTTCACGGCGTCAGCACGTGATGGAAAAGTACCGGACCCATGCGGCCCCGCTACTCCCGTTTGCGCCCGTTATGAAATCTAGCATGCAGTCTGAGCACTCCCGTCTGCGGCCGTTACGAATACTAGAGGGTTAATATACGTACATGTATCTATCTATCTATCTATCTATCTAACACTATCTATCTATCTGTCTGTCTACGTCTGTCTATCTATATATATAGCAATAACAGCAAAAAAAGACAAAACAACAAGTTGCATCTTCTTTTCTGCCTTTTGGCAATTTTGCCTTCCTAAGAGAAACCTTGATTAATGTTTGATCAAAACACAGATCACATCAGTAGTGTGTGTGAGTGTGTGTGTGTGTGTGTGTGTGTGTGTGTGTGTGTGTGTGTGTGTGTGTATGAACCTATGGTTATTATGTTGCCCCTCAAGGCTATGAATTGCATACTTGCCTCCCAAACACACTCTTCATGTTATCATCTCCACACTCCCTCTCCAGCCTTTCAACTCCCATAACCCTTGAATAATTATCGGCGTGTGTGTGTGTTTGAGAGTGTACATTATGAAACTATTTGTTTTTCTCTTTGCTGATTAGTCTGACTGTTGTTTCTTCAGATGCAGCCTTGATAAATGAACTGCTATTGAAGTTGCTCTGGTTCCAGGGAGGCGGTGATCGGGAGCGTGAGAACAGTGTGAAGCAGATTCTCATACAAAAACAGATGGCCCTGTCTGTTCACAATGAAGATCTGCTGGCGCGACTGGCAAGGAATCAGTTTGGCCACCACCTCGTTCACCCCAAGGCCCCCAGCCTCTTGCCCACCTCAGAATCAGGGGTGGAGAGTGGTCCTCAGGTTCCCACGACAACAGAGTGCTCAGAGCAGCTGCGGAACATGTCCCCTGTGCCTGGTGCTGTTGTGGAACCTGACACCCCTGAGCCAACGTTAACCAACAATCAGTTGCAGAACATCCTCCGAAAGCTGCCGAAGATGTCTAAAGAGAAGAGGAAGAAAGAGCTTGAAGTGAAGGCCAACGGTGACCATGAGGGAGTTGGAAGTGTTGCGGGTGTTCACACCATAGCTGACTGTAAACAGGATGATGGGGAGACAGTGTTTCATAACACTGCTCAAAACAGAGGTGCAGACAGAGAGGACTTGGACATATACCGCATCCTGTTCAAACACATGACAGGCTCTGAGAAGACTACACGCCCTTCAAGGCGATGGCAGCCACGGTGATCAGCCCCACCGACTTCTACCTTCATCGAGTGTGCTCGGAAACTGGTCATCTATTAGACAACATGATGAAAGAGATCAGCCAGCTGTTTGAAAACTCGCCAAGGCCGTCACTCGGGATGCGCATGCGGAGATTGGAAGCCAAACCTGGCGCCCTCTGCTGTGCGCAGTTCAAGGATGGTGCGTTTTACCGCGGCCTCATCCGGCAGACAGAATCCTCGGACAACAGCTCCAAGCGTGTGCAGGTGTTTTTCATAGACTTTGGGGACACCGCCTGGCTGCCCAGGTCGCAGGTGTACAGTCTTCGCCTGATTTTCACACTGTGGCCCCGCAGGCGGTCTGGTGCTCCTTGACCTACGTCCGACCCGTGTCAGCTGCAGACGGCGGGGATGCCGGGGACAGGGGTTGGCAGTGGGAGGAAGAAACGATGCGGGAATTTCAGCGTCTGATGGAAGGGGACAAAGTGTTTGATGTGCTGGTCGCCGGTCGCCTGCCTCATCAGGCAGACAGGTGAGGAGAAATTTTGTTTTGATTCCGTTAAATGTGATGTGATTGGTTTCACTTTTTTTTTTTTTTCTGATACTTGAGGTGAAGTTATTTCGTGTGCAGGGGAGCAAGTGTTGCTGAATTCTTCACACAAAAATTGTTGCTGGATCAGTGAAATGTTTATTTGGGTCATTTTGCAGTTTTACCAGTTTTAAGCACTCTGATATATACAAGGCTTCGTCCTTTGTACAGGCATATTGACTCGGCGTATCCTAGTGTAACACCCCAGTGCGTTTTCATCACCGACACGTAAAGCATCGAAACTTGGAAAGACACCAGCTGCCTTTCACTTCATGGATTGAATGAATGGCACTGATGATCCCATCTTTTCATTTCCCAAGCCTCCATCATTCCTTTCAGCTCTGAACTCTGGTGTTTTATAGTCCAGTGTTTTCATGACTGCCCTCTCTTTGCCTACTGAAATTCTCTCCCTTCTTTTTCATGTGTGTGTGTGTGTGTGTGTGTGTGTGTGTGTGTGTGTGTGTGTGTGTGTGTGTGTGTGAGAGAGTGAGTGTGTGTGTGTGAGAGTGCCTGTGTGTGTGCATGTCTGATTCTGTGTGTGTGTGTGTGTGTGTGTGTGTGTGTGTGTGTGTGTGTGTGTGTGTGTGCATGTCTGAATCTCTGTGTGTGTGCATGTCTGATTCTCTGTGTGTGTGTGTATGTGTGTGCATATGTGATCCAGTGTGTGTGTGTGTGTGTGTGTGTGTGTGTGTGTGTGCATGCATGTGTAACTCTGTGTGTGTGTATGTATGAATGTGTGATTTTGTGTGTGTGTGTGTGTGGGGGGGGGGGGGGGGGGGGGGGGGGGGGGCGTGTGTGTGTCCTCCTTCCATTCTTCCGCTTTTATTGCATGGCTCAAAGAGGTAGGAGAAAGAGAACGTTGGATGAACTGCATTAGGGCCATACCAGATGGTGTAGCAGGAAAGCCATCTACTAGTAAATAAAAAGCAGGGTGGTGAAGAGTGGTGGAAAGTCATGATCCCTGTATTGAAGGCATTGGTTTTAAATCGGTTAATAACAACTACACATGTGTACAGACGCATGCACACGCAAACACCCACACACATACAGTGACACACACACACACACACACACACACACACACACACACACACACACACACACATGTATACACACACACACACACACACACACACACACACACACACACACACAGACACACACACACACACACACACACACACACACACACACACACACACACACACACACACACACGCGCATACACACTCACACACTACACACACACACACACACATATGCGCACACACACTCACACACACACACACACACACACACACACACACACACACACACACACACTTACACACACACACACACACACACACACACACACACACACACACACACACACACACACACACAGTTTCAAAAATTCAAAATTCATGAGGATGCTGCCTTCTAGTTCCAAGAGCGCTGCTAAGAGTCACATTTACGTCTGGTCACCAAGTACAAACAAAGTGCACTGCTATTCAAGGGTAGCACATCCTAAGTTTATACACATGCACCCTCTGGATGCCAGACCAGCCTGCCTAGCTGTGATGCATCGGGGAGGGGGAAAAGTATCAGTCATCCTGACTGATGAGTCATGCTGTTTACCTTCAAACTCACCCAATCCTGTTTTGTTCCTCCACTAACCTCCACCCCCACCCCTGTCCACCATCCTACCTCCTTTCCCCTCGGTCCCCACCCGCCCACTCTCTTCTCAACTTCCCTTCCTCCCTGTATGTGTGGTGAGTATGATTTTTATGAACCTGTGGACTTCTCAATCTCCTCTGAGTTTAGGACTTGCAGTTTCACACACTTAAAAAAGTTGTCAGTCACAGCATATTGTTATTGAAGTCTGAACAGAGACTTGAAAATAGGAGAATGTCACTGTCAAAGCTTACTGTTAATTTCAAAATGCAGGATGGAATCCTAGAATCTTTCCAGAGACTTGTAGATGTACACTAATTTTAAACATTTTTAATTTCTGATGAATTTTTTTTTTTTTTTTTATTATGTATCTACTTACTCTTTTTTTGTGTATAATAATTTCATGATTTAAGTTTTGCTTATTTACACAAATTATAACGATCAAAACACAGACAGCTTAGTCAGTTATTGTCGTGTAAACTTTTGAAGTGATATAGAAACAAGCAGTTTTACTTAAGTTAAAACATTGGTTTCAAAAACAAAACCAAAAAATAGAAAAAGAAAAAAAAATTCTTGCCTTTTTTGTTTCTTTCATGTTTGTTCTTATTTTAAAAAAAGGGTGGGGTGTGGTGTGTGGGGGGGGGGGGCTTTCCTTTTGAGGCAATGTAGTACATGAATCTTCCTCATCTTTTAAATGAATGGTGTACTTTTATGCATGTAACTGATATGCCATGAGTGCTTACAGATTTTCCTTCCTCTTTTTCTTTTTTTTTTTTTTCCTAATTTGGTTTTTGCTGTACTGTTAGTTGTGAGTACAAATCTACAATTACCTTGGTATTGTTCTTGTTGCTGTTGGAGATTTAAAAAAAAAAAATTCTTTTGATTCATTGTTAGCATTTCACTTCATGGTGGTTGTCCTTTCTAAAAAAGAAATGTTTCTTTTGTTTCGTTGTAAGCAAGGTAGTGAATATTTCACTTTACAGCGGTTGTCCTTCCTGTCCTGATGTCACTTCCTGTTCCCTTTGCAGGGGGGATGCGGTGCAGGCAGCACCTCTGCAGGTGATCCTGGTGGACAGGGAGGACGGGGGCGTGTGCATCAACCACGACCTGATCGTCCGTAACTTGGCTGCCCCGCACACCACGGACTCCTCCCTCAGGATGCTGCGTGTGGAGCCACCTGAAGGTAGAGCCCCCGTTCGCAGACCCAAGGCATGGCCTAACACGGGTCTCTGCATGTTCAGTTAAACCAGTGGTGGTTGTGGTCTGTCCCAAGAAAAAGTTTGCTGCTGTCGTTTTCCTTTTTTTTTTGTGTAACTCCTTTTGAACGTTTTGTGAATGGTCATTTTGTTCACTGTGTTCACTGGATGTTTCTTTGAAGAAGTTCCTGCCGTTAACCTCTTTGTCACTGTACACACTTTCCTCCCCGATCCCATCCTCCATTCTCCATTCCACTTGTCCCACTGCCACCACTCTGCCTGCTCTGCTCCTTGCTTGTTCCTTTTGAAGATGCCAGCCTCATGGAAAGAGCTGTGTTCAGTTTTAACTCCCTGCTCACCGATTGCTGCACAATTGCGTAACCCTTGCCAGCTGCATTGATATCAGAAAAGTCGCACGCGATTCCTAACCTCTGGCTTTTGAAGCTTAACGGCTTTCTGCAGTTTTCTAATTAGCATCTGTAGAACAAGCTTTCTCCCTCATGGATGGGTTTGGATTGGTATGGCGTGGTGTATAGATTGTTAGCTTGGCTGTTTTTGAAAGTGGGCTGTTAGCTTCTACTGTCTGTATGAATGAGAGTATAAAGTGCGAAGCTGATACATATGAACATATGGCGAAGCATAAAGTATTTTATGAGATTTTATGAAATATCGAGATTTTATTGATTATTTAACATTTTTTTTTGACAACTATGTCCATCACTCTCCCAGTAAAAATAATGGATGATTTGACTTGAAGCAGTGGCAAAGAACTACTGGAATGAATCGCTTGAAATTTTATGTTTTAATGGAGTGATACAGTTTCAGCCGTATTTGTAAACTTACATTGTGTGGGTGTGAAGGGTTCTTTTTTTTTCCTTTTTTTTTTCTCTTAAACAAAAATTATTAAAATATTTATTATATTGATGTTGCATTCATATTGCGAGTTGCATGTAAAAGTTGTACTTAATGAAAATGCATTTCAAACGACCTCCAGAGCGTACAAAGGAATGAAGTATGTTACCCATGCTGCAGAGCTACATTTTGCAGTGGTTATGGAGGGTAGTGGTTACGAAGGTTAAGGATAGGATTTATTTGCAAACTAAGATAGGTTATGGAACCATTATTTACAAAATTTTGAATTGGGTTGCAAAGGTTAAGGACAGGATTTATTTGCAAACTAAGATAGGTTATGGAACCACTATTTACAAAATTTGAATTGGGTTGCAAAGGTTAAGGATAGGATTTATTTGCAAACAAAGATAGGTTATGGAACCACTATTTAAAAAAATTTTGAATTGGGTTGCAAAGTTAAGGATAGGGTTCATTTGCAAACTAAGATAGGTTATGGAACCACTATTAACAAAATTTTGAATTCAGTTGCAAAGGTTAGGGACAGGATTTATTTGCAAACTAAGATATGTTATGGAACCACTATTTACAAAATTTTGAATTGGGTTGCAAAGGTTAAGGATAGGATTTATTTACAAACAAAGATATGTTTGAGAACCACTGCTTATAAAATTTTGAATTTTAATGATTTTAGCGTAACACCATCGAATTCTTCATTTTAATTGTGTTTTTTCCACAAAACTTTTAAACTGATTCAACCTACATTTATATGGTGTTTTGCTAACAGTAATATGAAATGAAAAACAGAATCAATTTTGTTATTATTTTCAGCACCAAAAAATTACCAAAACTTTCTCAGTTCAAGTGTAATGATGCTGAATGCCTGTCCCAAATGTTTGCCAGTAAAAATGTAAATGTAAACAAATTTCAAACCTCCTCTGTCTTCTAATTACAACGACTTTGGATATATCATTGTCTTTGGAAACTGATTTCATTTAATATTATATTTGTATGATAATTTCAAGTAGGTTTTTCATCCAAAACCTTTGATGATTTTCTTTTGAATTCTTTGAACCTTCGTACTATAGAGGACTTACTCCATTCAACATGTAACCAACTAACCAAGTTTCATTTCCTGTATATTGTAACATTTATGCAAAATACTTTCAGCATGTGGGAAATCAAAACATGATTTTTTTTTGTGTTTGAAACTGAATCTATTTACTCTAAACCCACTTTTACATTCTTTGGCATATTCCTATCTGTTGTTATATGAGTATGGTTTTACGATTTGTTTAGGTAATTCTTTTTTTCTAACACACACAAATGCACAGTGTGCAGGGGAATGTTAGAGGAAGAAACCTTCTGTTGGAAGTGAGTCAACTTCTTATATATTGTTTGAACACGGACAATAGCTCTGACCTGCTCAGCACAAAACTTTTTTTTTTGAGAGTTCCTGTAGTCATGTGCAACACAAACTTCAAACAGTATCACTTGTAACCCTCTTGCATTTGCATTTTTCAACCCAACACTGCTCCTAGTGTTCATATCTTTTGAGAAATCAATGGCATGCGTTCAGTTCACAACCATAGTCATGTGTGAATGAATCGTTTCCCACACCCCATACTACTGCTAAGATTTCATTGGACACCTCTCAGGGATGCCCAAAATTTTAGCCAGCCTTGACATCAAACAAGGTTGCAGCGTGTGAGGGAAAGTAACGCAGCATGTGCGGCCGGTTGTGGCCATAGCGAACACCAGGGGAGACAAACAGAGCGGCCGGATACAGGCGTAACAAGTGCAAGAGGGTTAATGAGTGCACAAACTTGAGTGCACGCTGTGCCATGAAGTTATTTCACCAAGCCTTCCACTGTATTTGATGATACTGTATCATCAAAATGTTGTGACTTTTACTGTTTCATTTGTCTCTTTTTCAAGTTTTAGTCCTTTGTCAGATGTGTTCCACTCTTTCTTTCAAGAAAAAAAAAAAAAAAAAAAACAAAGCAAAACAAACAAAATATAAAAACAATAGCAGCAGCCAGTAATGTGTTTTTGTAAAGAATATATGTAAATCTGCCTTTTAATTGCCCTTTTAGGAAAAAAAAAAAGCTAGCATTTATTTTACAACCAAATTAATTTTTAAGGGCTGAAGATACGCCCCATGCAACTGGGCTAGTATTTACTTAAAAAAAGAAAAAAGATTTGAGTCAATGCTGCATCAAATTTTGTGTAAAAATCGAGTAGTGGATGTTGTGTGCATGTGTCTGTCTGTGTAAGGCAATTACCAAAAAAAAAAATCTGGAAATGAATTACTTTAAGTTTCCACTTTTTTTTTTTTTTTTTTTCTCTTTTACACTGCCACTGAAGCTTAAAATGATGAAATTTGTGCAAGCACACTCTTATACTCTTCATTGCTTTCTGAGCAGTTAATCCATTGATTCAGCAGTGTCCGGGCCATCAGATTGGCCAAATCAGGTTCAGTGACCAGTAGTCATCATCAAATCGAGCATAAGTTGAAAAATGATATTAAAAAATTTTTAGGGCACAAATTTATCGAAGTATTTTGTAAATGGCGGCCACTTTTGCTTCATCTTCCACTGACCTGTCTTCAAATGCCACGTCCCAGGTGAGCCCTATGCAGAGCTTCCGTTAGACTACAGCATTTGCCGGTATTTGGTACCGGCAAAGAAAAAAATTTCCGGTACAAGCCAAGCACCAGCCGGGTACCATCCTAATCATGCAGCATAGAAAAATAAAATCAAAGTATTGGGGTCAATCATGCAAAACAACTGCAAGTGGCTACACGGACGGACTAATGCAACAACCGATGACAGCACAAATCATTTTATCGTCTAATATCACGATTAGTGGAAAGACGTTAAATAAATGACACACAAATCATTTTGCAGTACACGAAACGGGCAGATATCAAAGCAGAAAACTGAAAAAACCCAACTTAACCCAAATGATGAACGATATCCATCAGCATCGCAACAGTTTAGTGAAGGTAACTTGAAACTGACACAGCAACAGTCAAGTTAAACATAGTCACTGTCCGGAAAGATCTGACGCGTCACGCCGATGTAAAATCCATGGGCTGCAGGATTACTGTCACTGACACGCACACAACTTTGATCAAGTCAGGCAGATCTGAATTATCAGCAGGAACGGTTGAATATTGAGTGAGACGGAGAGAGAAAAGTCTGCAACTGTCACAGTAACTGACACAAACGTCACACTAAAAAAAAAAAAAAAAAAAAAAAAACACGCCACCAAGAAAAATACGTCAGCAAAGAGATTATTGTACTCGGTCACAAAATTCACACGCAGTCCATGGCCGTACACAGAAGACTAAACAGTTCTTCATCTAGGCCTATTTGCGGCGTTGCCGCATGCCGTTGAAAATGTTCGCCGCCCGGGCAAAAAGAAACTGATCAAAAGCGCGTGCCTCTGATGACAACAGCATTAACGTGTATGCAAGAGAGAGGCTGTTCTGCCGGTACATGGTACCGGTGACTTTTATTTTGATCGGTACAAGGCAAATATTTACCGGTAAAAACCGGCATATGCCGGTCTAACGGAACCTCTGCCTATGGGAACAAAATATGTCGTCCTTGAGGGGGTGATGTGGGAAGTAAGTAGTACTGATGGATGGACAGAGGATCAGTGGGTCAAAGATTGAAGTGCTCTCCAGTAGCCCAACATCATGAAAGAGTACATCACATACCTGCTTACCTTTACCCTCACCTCCCCTCCTCCCTTCTCCCTCCTCTCTTCTCCTCCCTCCTCCGTTCTTTCCACGCCTTTCATCCTCATGCTCCTTCATTGCTCCTTTCTCCCCATCACTTCCCCGAAGATGGAGTATGGCTGCCTTAATGGCGGGATAAAAATACGGTCATACACACAAAACTCCACTTCTTTTGTTGAGCAGATGGGATTAATCCTTGCCTGTCTGTACAGGGAGTGTTTGCAGGGGTATCAGCCAGCATATGCAGAAAAAAAAAGAAAAAAAAAATCTCCATCTTCTTCCATCCCCAGTATTTGCTGTTTTTATTTTCTTTCTCCCATTTTGATTGAATCATTCCCTTCGGGGCTGGAATAGCTCAGTTGGTAGAGCTCCGGACTCGTGATCTTGAGTTGCGGGTTCGAATTTCGGTACAGGGGGATTTTTCCCTTGGAGTTAACATTGGTTCGGACTCCATTCCCCATACACTGATACAGTCCTTCGAATGAAACTATAAATGGAGGTTCCGTGTGTTAACGCACACACATCATCTTGCACACACGTAAAATCCCGTCACCAACTTTCGGAAGAGAAGGCCAGTTTGGCTGTTGGTATGGATGACATGTAACACATAGCATGCACCTTCCCCGAAGATGGAGTATGGCTGCCATAATGGCAGGATGAAAAACAGTCATGAATACACACAAAACTCCACTGCCTGTCTATACAGGCAGTGTCCACAGGAGTATCAGCCTGCGTACGCAGAAAGAAAGGAAAGAATTCCCTTCAGCTGTCCTGTACTCTTCCTTTGACTTTGCTGTGCTTTCTCACTCACAATATGTAAACCAGTAATCATTTAGATGTGTTTGTGGATATGAATATTACTTTCTGCATCAATGTGATTGTATTGATGTGTGCATTGATACACTTACATGGTCTCATGTGTCAGTGCATTTGTTTTGGTTCATGCACTTTTGTGCTTGTGTTGCCTTGTGCGCCTGTGCATGGGTGTCAACCCAGTTTTCCTCATTTTACCACTTCCCATATTGAAAAGTACTTTTTCCCTTATTCCGAGCCCCAAAACCTTATACATTGCGGAAAACGCAAAAAATTGCTGTGAACAAAATGTAACACTTAATAGGCCTATCAGGCAGAACTTCTTCACACACACACACACACACACACACACGCACACACACACTCCTTGAGGTGTCGTCCACTACCAGCTCGAGCCTTTTTAGCCACAGGGGGGTTTGTAATCATTCTCCATTCAAACAATGCACACATGGAAGGTGATGAAAGAACCACGCATGCACAGATTACGGAACAATAGAAAAGAATTGTTTCTGTGCATGACCGATCATCTGCTTATTTTGTTTTCCGTTTCAGTGCTTCGAGTCGAGTCCGTGTCGTGTGCTATGAAAATTTGTTCATCTCGCAGTTTGCCTCAGTGATTTAAGATTTGCCCGTACAAATCAGTTTTACCAGTGTTGAACTCATGTACAGCTGTACAGACCCGAAATCGTAGGTTTCCCCTACAGCAATACAGGAAAACCGTATAGGTTGACACCTATGCCTGTGTGCATGTACATAGATCTGCATGTATTGCTGTGTGCATCAATCAAATTTAATGTGCTTGCGTTTTTTTTTTTTGTTTACATTTCTTTCTGCAGTCTGCATGTATTGTTGTGTGCATCAATCAGATTCAGTGTGCTTGCATTTCTTTTGCTTACATTTCTGTCTGCATTGGTGAGCTTGTATTGCTTTAACGCATCAATTTGCTTACATAATGGTTTTCATTATCTGTGTATTTATTTAACTTTATGCACCTGTATGCAGAAGATTGTTCGATTTTTCACTGTCTTCAGCATCCTCTAGTCTTGCTGACTGTTTTGGCATGCATGCATTTTTGGTGTGTGACAGAATTGTGTTACGCTTGAACATGTTCTACAGCAACAGAATAAAAGAGAAACATAAAAAAAAAAAATATCATGATATAGAGTATTTAATGTGTGAAATGCTTAAAAGAATGGGAATGTATGTATGTGTCGAATGAAATGTTTGAATGGATGATTCCGTGTGGGTATGACAGGGAAACCTGCCGTGATGTCAAAATGTAAGGATCCAAAGTCTAGAATGTCATATCTGGTGGTGATGGCATACAGAAAATGAAGATGGATGCAATTGTGACATGTCATGCTCCTGCTAATGTTACATGCGGATCCCGTCAAGCAGCCACTGTGATTTGTTCCAGTATGAATAACTTTGATTCTTTTTTTAGTTTGAATCATTCCAGCTCTTTGCCCTCGCTGTCCTTTCCACCAGACTCTCCTCAATTCCTGTCTCTTTACGCCCCCTCCCCCAATTTCCCCATCCCACCATATTTACATTCACATCCCATGTACATATAATATATATATATATATCTCACATGCAGAGCATAATATATATACCACAAACACCATGTCCACCATCCAGGCATAATACTCATAGACACATCCACATGTGAACAATCCTTATGCACCTATATATATATGTTGTTTTTTTTTTTTACACTAGTTACAGTTAGTTTCCACCCAACTCCCCATCCCCCACCCCCACCCCCACTCCCGTTTTCTTTCTTTTTTTTTTTTCCCCCCCCTCACACACACCCTCATGTGCCCCCCTTCCAAGAATAAAACTCCTCCTCTACCACTCTCTCACTTTCTTTTACACACTCTCAAGCGCCCCCTTCCAGACATAAGATTCCTCTACCACTATCTCTCTTTCTCTGTCTCTGGTTCTGTTTGTCTTTTCCCTTGATCTGCCTCTCTTTTTCCTCAAAGGGAAATGGATTGGACACTGAATTTTCTTTTTCCCCATTACACACACACACACACACACACACACGCACACGCACACAAAAGACACGAGTGCATGCGCGCACACACACATACAGTGATACACACACAAGTGTGCGCAGGCATGCATGCAATCATGCAGGCGCACGCGCATGTGCGCGTGCACGCACACACTCACACACACATATATATATATATATACACATACACACTCACATACACATGCACACACACGCCACCTTCTTCAGTCTTGCCATCTTGTAAGTTCTTTGTGGTGGATTTAGAGACCTGTGTATTTTAGACAAATGAGGATGACATTTTGATACTGTGGAGAACTGTTTGTGGAAGCATATGATTGGACATATCCAGAACTTTTTTCGTAGTGCATAAGTTGACGTAACTATAATAGATCCTTGAAGAAATGGTCCTTAAAGAAAACTGAAGTGAGAGAAACTTACGAGTACTGTCACAGGCACACAGACACAGACACACACACACACACACACACACACACACACACACACACACACACACACACACACACACAGTTCCATGTTTGACATTTTCACAGTTCCAACAAAAGCATCAAGTTCATTATGATTGTTGGGCTTAGGTGACTTGCATTCAGCCATCTTCCACAATCAATTCTTCCTACTGTTAGCTGATTGTGCTCTTCTGTCAGTCACAGCCAACTTGAGGTCAGAAATGTCTCTTGTTGTGTATGAAAACTATTATTTCCACATGGCATGTAGACATGGACTGTATTATGAATGCATTTGGATATTTGGTAGATTATATTATCAATTTGATTATCACGATCAAGGCCCCTTACATCATATAAATCATAATGCAAATCTGATGGAAATTGTGAAGAATGAGCCAGAACATGTGTTAAAAAACACCATGGTGAAGTTTCTAATCTGTGTGTGTGTCTCTCTCTCTCTGTCTCTGTCTCTGTGTGTGTGTGTGTGTCTCTCTCTGTTCTTATTATGATTGATGTTGCATTTTTCCATTTAGCATTTTCGTGTATTTGTATTACTGTGTTTGAAAAAAAAAAAAAGAAGGTGCTCAGTAAGAAAAAAGGTGTCTTTTGTCTCAGTGTTTGACTTTGCAAAGCAAGCACAGAATGGTGCTATTTTGAATGGCAGAAAAGCAGTTCAGAACGGCGCTATTTTGAATGGCAGAAAGGCAGTTCAGAACGGCGCTATTTTGAATGGCAGAAAGGCAGTTCAGAACGGCGCTATTTTGAATGGCAGAAAGGCAGTTCAGAACGGCGCTATTTTGAATGGCAGAAAGGCAGTTCAGAACGGCGCTATTTTGAATGGCAGAAAAGCAGTTCAGAACGGCGCTATTTTGAATGGCAGAAAGGCAGTTCAGAACGGCGCTATTTTGAATGGCAGAAAGGCAGTTCAGAACGGCGCTATTTTGAATGGCAGAAAGGCAGTTCAGAACGGCGCTATTTTGAATGGCAGAAAGGCAGTTCAGAACGGCAGTGATCACACAGTGTGTGTGTCTTCAGAAACTTGGACCTGTAGAGGCGGCCAGTTTCAAAGATTGTTGTTCTTCTAGGAAAAAGATTGATGGCTGAATGACATTCTGAGTGTGATTACATTCAGTTTTAACACAGTTTCTCCTAGTCCAGGTTGTATGGTATACAGGTGCAATTGTTCTGTAGAGTGGGGGGTGGTGGTGGTGGTGGTGGAGATGATAGGACCTGTGTAACGCTAGTCTGACACCACCACAATGACAGCATTTTACAACTTTGGCAGCGGGGAAGTTTGACAGCTGTGGGGCTTGACCTCACAGCATCTGGCTTTGAACTGAATCTTCTAGACTGCAGAGCCTGCTTAGGCCGTCATTAGGAGTCGGAGTCCAGTTTGGTATATAATAGCTCACAGTGCCGTATGAGAACAGAATGGAGGACTGAAAAGTATGCTGATCTGGCAAACAGCCTGAGGAGAGAAGGCTGTCAGGTCAAAGTTCTCACTGCAGAAGTTGGAGCTAGGGGGTTTGTAGGAACGTCTGCATACAGCCTCATGAAACAGCTCTCAGTTGCAGGGAGGGAAAAAAAAAAAACAGAGCCCTGAAAGCAATGGCAGAAGCAGCAGAGAGGTGTTCAAGCTGGATCTGGTCAAGGAGGAACAAAAGTGAACTTCATAAGGCTTAAATTTTCCTACAAATATCAGGTGCCCCAGTGGCTCAGTGGTTAGAATGTGAGTCATTGAGTGGAAAATGAGCATGTCCAGAGGGTCATGGGTTCGAATCCCAGCCATGGCTCGTCCCAAGATGGGAAAAAAAAGGGGCAGCAGAGGGACATCCGGAGTCATGAACCGGTGTGGCCCAACTCCCCTAGAGTGTCAGGAAATAAGGGCCGAAACACTTTCTTGAAGGGGGCTTCTCTTCTGAGGACTCTGCTGCCACGCTCTCCACAAGTTTCTTTCTACTGGTGGTTTTTCTTAGATAGGGTAGCCATGGCTCATATAAATTAAGAAGAAAAACACCCAAATAAATAAACAAGCAAGCAAAACCAGCCGACCGACCAACAAGCAAGAAAACAAGAGAAAAAGACCCTCACAAATCTCACCACCCTCATCATATGTGATTGAGGACAGAGAAGGAAAGGAGACCTTATAGGAAAAAATATCACATTAAGCATTATAATAAAATATAGTCACTGCTAGATAAACCAAAGGATGGCAGATTTTTAACGAAAGTATGATCATTCTCTCATGCGCACATCCCTCCCCACACCCCTCCCGGCACCTACGTTTTTTTCTCCTTTGAAGAAGGATGCATTTATTGTCGGAGGTAAAAGTGGCATCAGCACAATGATAATGATACCACAGAATGAAAGCCACCACAGGTTTGTGCTGCATTTGGTGCCATCAGCCCTAAACCAGTACTATCTTGGACAGTTTGGAGCCAGTGCCGCCAGTGCAAATCAAAGGAGATAAAGAGAGGTTAAACGAACAAGCAAATAAACAAGAAGAAAATAGAGATAAAACTGTATTAGAACCATTTAATCAAGATGGAAGCCCCTGTTTATGGATAAAAGCATCACGAGTCAAAGATGCCTTTAGTAAGTCCAGATCAGCATAATTGTATTTGAAATTATATTCAAACATTTCGTAGTCAATAAGTAGATGTTGTTTCCTAGTGTAAGTGATGCCTCATAAATACGAAAAGAAACCCAGGCTTTAACCATGGATTCCTCTCTTTTGAGGGAACAATATATCTTGAAAGTCTTATCTACTTTTTTTTTTCTTTAGTGTTGAAAAGGACTAGCTCATTTAAAAAAAAAAATCCATACTTGTAGGTGCTGCAAAGAAGCTTACTTTCTGCATCCTGTTTTGACAAGGTTATCGCAAATCTCTGGATGCTCCTACTAGACCCTGCATCACTGGAGAGTTAAAAAAACTCTATACAGTTCGTGTTATTTTCAAAGCTATGCATGGTAAACCCAAAATTGAACTCTCCTCCTGATAAAACTTCACTGGCACCCAGATTCACAGAGAATTAAACACAAAAAACTACAAGCATGCATGTGTTTCAACATCACCACTGACTGGGCGTCTGCTTATTTGCTAGACACTGTTTCCATTGACGCTGCCTGCTCTTTCCACTCTGCCACCAGTACATTTCTTTGTCAGTGTCGCTCCAAATGCGAATTTCATGGTCTTCGTCCTTTCTCCATTCTTATATCCCATAGCGTGGGAACTCTTTCCATTTTCGTGTAACGTTTTGTTGGGCACACTACTGCAATAACGTTCTTCAAGTCTAAATTTAAGTCAGTATGTTTCAACATGCTGCAAGCAGTTTTACAACTCATCCATGATGCTTCCTGTCTGACACTAGCAGTTTTGTACTGCACAGGAGAAAAAAAAGTACATTTCCTCTCTCATTGTTTTAAAACCAACATTTACATCCAGGTGTACATGCAAGTATGCATATCATATGGAACTATGTATGTCTGTGTACCTGTGTTACGCAGTACATTGATAAGTGACATTTAACTTGCTTGACGTATGTAAACTGAATGCTTGTTTGAGACTGAGAGTGCATGCTGTACACTAAGAACGTAAAGCCAGGTGCTTCCTAGATGTGAATATCATTAATACTGCTGCATAAAGATTTCATATGTAGAAATAAATGTGTTGCTAGTGACTATTTTTTTTTTTTTTTTTTATCCCAGTCTTGGAGCTTTCTGAGGTGGTCTGGGTATTGTATGTTTTTTTTTTTTTTCATCATCTCTGGGAGTTTTTTTTTTAATTTTGCTGTCCCAACCTCTGCGCCACATCAGAGGCAGTGCACCCACACCGCTCATTCTGACACCCCATTCACAGCCACAGCCCGGTCGGCCCTGCCACAGCCCCGGCACCAGCAATCCACAGGGAGCAGTCAATGTCAAGTCGTCAGGAGGCAACCCACCGGAGGAGAGACTGCACTGCTGCCGAGTCACTTCAGTGGTGTTCAGTGGTGCCTGTTCTGATCTAACATACGCAGGACACCACCTACTAAGCCCCCTACTGACGACAATAATTGCTTAGTTGAGGAGCTGGCGTGAGCGAGCTCTCCCTCCGGAGGGCGCCACCACGTCTGTCCAACGACAGCCCCCATGGACTCGCCGATACCGGTGACCCGGATGGAACCAAACCAAGGCCACAGACATGGAGAGGACATCAAAATTAAGGTCACCATGAGAGCAGGGCATGAAGGGCCACAGAATTTGAGACTTTTTTATGCTGATCGATGAGAATGAGGATGATCAACATGATGCTACGGATTTCCATTTCGGTCTGAGACTACATGACAGGGCTGTACTCTACGCTTCCTTTCATAATATATCCCGGCGTCAACCAGGCCGAGAGAGATACAGAAACTTGCAGTGTTGGTCAGGAAATTTGAGCAACACTCTCAGAAACGCATCCATAAGTGGATGAAACTCGACTGTGTGGTCCCAGTCTTCCCAACTGAGCCTGCAGCAAACTCAACTCTGGGTAGGAGCCGGTCAG
>JADBJO010000127.1:30000-35000 GCA_016801955.1 Conus betulinus | reverse complement strand
AGGGAGGGTCCCTGGTGGTTGTCACAGACTTGTCTCAGCCATGTCATTTTGTACTGATGAGTGGCCGGCCAGTCGAGGGAAGGGAGGGTCCCTGGTGGTTGTCACAGACTTGTCTCTGCCCTGTCATTTTGTACTGATGAGTGGCCGGCCAGTCGAGGGAAGGGAGGGTCCCTGGTGGTTGTCACAGACTTGTCTCTGCCGTGTCATTTTTTTTACTGATGGGTTGGTGGTGTATCCATCATCTGTGGTGGAAGTTGAACCTTCTCCCAGAAGATGGGGATGAGCTCAGTCAGCTTTTTGCTGGCAGGCTGGCCCACTGCACTGCTGTGTAGTTTTCATCAGTGGGGTGTGTGTTACGTGTTCTGGTCAGACCTTGAATTTGGTCTGTCCTGCAACTGATACAGCCGGCAGACATTGGATGAGTTCCAACCGTTTATTACCTAAGCCACCCTTCTAATTCTCATCACCAAGAGTGATTTCCCTTAGCTATCATGGGTACTTGATAGCTCAGGTATTGTACATTGTATGTTATCCTACATGGGGCACCTGCTGCAGCAGCTGGCCTGCACTTCCCTGTTTCCCAGTCACGTCAATAGTTATTTTATTTTTTTTTTTTATCTGCACTTTCCTGCAGAGAGCCATTTCAGGTGGACATGATCAGCTGTAGTATTATTGATTACTGGAAGTCTGTTGGTACAGTTTCAAAGTGTTCCGCTCATCTTTCTCATGGATCATCTGTGCATGTGCACACAGACAGACAGATGTACACTACACACACACACACACACACACACACACACACACACACACAAACACGGACACGCACACACATGGACATACACACACATGGACACGCACACACACACATGGACACACACACACACACACACACACACACACACACACACACACACACACACGCACACACACACACACACACGTCACTCTCACTCTCACTCACTCTCACTCACTCACTCACTCACTCATCTGCTTGCATGTGCACACACGCTGACTTGGAAATTGCTCATCCAGATCAGAAAGAGGCAACATCAAAACAAAGATGACCCCATTCAGTTTGAAGAGGCGGACTGGCTGGGAGGAATGGAAGGTGGTTAGGGAGGTGGTAGGGGTCCCTTCGGCGTCAGCGGTAATTTAAAGCATGCTTCACTGATGAGCGCCTCCTGGTGTGCATGGGATTTTGTCACAGTCGGTCCCCTAATGACGATGGATGGCCGGAATCGCCCCGCACCTGCAGTACTTTTACTTCACCAGGCTTTTTTTTTTTTTTTTAAACCTGTTCACGGCATGCCAGGCCTGCGCGCACCTGTAAATCAGCCTTTTAATCAGGGTACCTAAGATCCTCCTTGCCCTCCCTCTTATTCCCCTGGCCTGGTTTCCCTGCTCTGGTTACCTACATTCATCCTCTTCCATCGCTCTCCATTCCTCTTCCATCCCTCTCCATTCCTCTTCCATCGCTCTCCATTCCTCTTCCACTGCTTTTCATTCCTCTTCCACTGCTCTCCATTCCTCTTCCATCGCTCTCCATTCCTCTTCCATCGCTCTCCATTCATCGCTCTCCTTTCCTCTTCCATCACTCTCCATTCCTCTTCCATCGCTCTCCATTCCTCTTCCATCGCTCTCCATTCCTCTTCCACTGCTCTCCATTCCTCTTCCACCGCTGTTCATTCCCTCTTCCACCGCTGTTCATTCCTCTTCTACCACTGTCCATTCCTCTTCCATCGCTCTTCATTCTTCTCCTTCCTTCATCGCTCTTTATTCCTCTTCCACTGCTCTGCATTCCTCTTCCATCGCTCCCCATTTCTCTTTCATCGCTCTCCATTCCTCTTCCACTGCTCTTCATTCCTCTTCCTCCTCTTCTCTCTTCTTCATCCTCTTCCACCGCTCTTCATTCCTCTTCTACCGCTCTTCATTCCTCTTCCTTTGCTCTTCATTCCACTTTCATCACTCTCCATTCCTCTTCCATCGCTCTCCATTCCTCTTCCACTGCTTTTCATTCCTCTTCCACCGCTCTTCATTCCTCCTTCACACCGCTATTCATTCCTCTTCCACTGCTCTTCATTCCTCTTCCATCGCTCTTCATTCCTCCTTCATCATCACTCTCCTTTCGTCTTCCACCACTCTCAATTCCTCTTCCACCACTCTTCATTCCTCTTCCATCGCTCTCCATTCCTCCTTCATCGCTCTCCATTCCTCTTCCACCACTCTCCATTCCACTTCCACCACTCTTCATTCCTCTTCCACCGCTCTTCATTCCTCCTCCATCATCGCTCTCCATTCCTCTTCCGCCACAGTCTATTCTTCTTCCATCGCTCTCCATTCCTCTTCCGCCACAGTCTATTCTTCTTCCATCGCTCTCCATTCCTCTTCGATCACGCTGTTCACTGGTGTCGCCTGTGGTGTCTGTGGTGCCCTGTTCCTGTCACAGTCTGCATTTCTGGTGGCAGAAGAGTGATTGGGGGATTGGGGTGTGGGGGGGGAGGTGGGGAAAGGGGGGAGGGGGGGTGTGTGTGTTGTGTGTGTGTGTGTGTGTGTGTGTGTGTGTGTGTGTGTGTGTGAGAGAGAGAGAAAGAGAGAGAGAGAGAGAGAGAGAGAGTTGGTTTTGTGGAAACCTGGTTTTTAATAGGACATTGCGATTTATTAGACCGGACGTCCATGAATAATGGATACAATTTAATACATTTTGCTGTGTAGACTTTTGTTCCTATATATGAATGTGAGTAAGCTTTGAATGAAAAGATGTTTTGATGGTTCCATAGTTAAATATTTAAACTTAAAGAAAAAAAAAATATATATATATATTTGTATGTATATATGTATTAGAAATATATGTAATAAGAATCTTCAAAAACCAATCAAATAACAAAGGTGAAAAAAAAAGATATCTTATAAAAAGATTGCTGGGCACAGTAAGTAAAAGGTTAATTGAAAATAAATGTAATGAGATATTTGAAAAAACAAACAAACAAAAAAAGAAAAGTAGAAAATTAATCTTGCTATTGGTTTAGAGAGTAACCTGAACTCCACAGACTCACCTGTTGATGCGATCAGAAAAAAAGGGATCCTTCAGCATTGGATATTCCGACCAGGATGGAAATGAATGAAGTAACTGCGGGGTGAAGCCAGTGATGGTGAGTGGTGCTGTGAACTGTTCTGACTTCCGCCGTCAGATGGTGGCATGACACCAGCGACCCAGACTGACTGAAACAGATGCTGGTGGGAGGACCTGAGAACCAAATCAGACAAATAGGCCGATACATTTGAGTGGACTATATCAACCACAACAAGAGACATTTAGTTTTATATTGAATGCTTACTTCAGCAGAGTGGATTATATCAAACACAACAAAAGACATGCAGTTTTATATACTAATAGTAATTTATTCATTGAAGAAAAAGTGATTCCTGTCCTTGTGAGGCTGCAGGTGCCATTACAATATAAAAGCCAAACGTTGAAGAATTAAGAGAAGAAAGGAAATGCATAAGATTAAGGCATATAAACTATAACAGCATAAGACCAACAAATTTTTAAAAACATAGAGTTTATACATGCGGATAAACATAATCATCCCCTACATTCATTCCCTGCATTGTCTCCCTTCTCACTTGCCCCCACCACCCCCCCCTCTCTCTCCAGCACACACAAACACCCAAGACACGCTAACACATGCACACATGCACACACACACACACACACACACACACACACACACACACACACACACACACACACACACATATGCATACACGCACACATTTATTCAGGATAAGACATAACAACAGGTTAACAGTGCTGTGCATAGAATTGATCATCGTTAAGATAGGCATGGAATAAGAAGGTCTTCAAGCCTGACGTAAAAGTGTTCAGAGATTTTGCGTTGCGAAGTGAAAGAGGTAAAGAATTAAAAACAGTGGGGCCAGCGAAAGAAAAGGAACGTTTGCCATATGCCGCCAGCCGAACACGGGGGATGGTTTAATGCTTCCTTCAGCAGAGTGGAGTATATCAATCGCAACATAAGACAAGCAGTTTTATACTGAATACTTACTTCAGCAGAGTGGATTATATCAAACACAGCAAAAGACATGCAGTTTTATGTTGAATGTTTACTTCAGCCGGAACCCAGTGCAAAAAGAAATGAAGGAGAGCGGTGGGTTTGATGTGGTCAGTCTGAGGAATCTTCAGGATTAGGTGAACTGCTTCGCTCTGAAGCTTTTGGATTGTATTGAAGAGATTTTGAGCACAGCCTTCAAGCGATGAGTCAGCAGTCCAGGTGAGATAGTACGAATGCTGAGACCAAGGTCTGAGTGGCTTTGTTGGAAGAGGTGACAAACGGGACTTGGGGTGCATTGCAAAGGTCACATCACAAAGTGACTTTCACACCTTGAGCAAGAGTAGTGGAGTGGAAATCCAGGATCACTTCAAGACTCTGGGCTGACGGACAGAACTGAACTGAAGCGGATCTGTTTTACATCAGTATGTATCAAATTACCACCTTTTTTTTTTTTTCAGCTTTCAAGGTATGTAATCTGACAAATAAAAGTGTATGAAACAGAATGCAAGATTAGGAAGCCTTTACTTGGGAAAGGGTGAGTTTTTTTTCGCTGATGGGATGTCTGATAGTAAAGCTTATGGGATAAAAAGGGTGTTTGATATTAACCAGTGACATACACGCTTCGGTCCAGAAATACTCTTTGTTTCTGTCAGAGAGAAATTGGTATAATGGATTAAACTGGACAGCTAGCTTTAGTAACCTTAGTAATATAAAGGTTGATACATAGTTTGCCACAATTCTAATACATATAGGAACTTCTGTGTGTCTTGTTCAAGAACAGGGATCAGCTCTTAAAAGTGAAGATGATATTAAAAGAAAAAGGCATCTAAAAAGCATACCTGGGGATCTGTCTCCCTCTCTATCTTCTCTTCTGCTTTTTTTTTCTGTCAGTGGTAAAGCTTGAATTAAAAACTTTTAAGAACTTCGAAA
>JADBJO010000127.1:20000-25000 GCA_016801955.1 Conus betulinus | reverse complement strand
CTGGCAGCAGATCTACGCATAACTGCAGTTGAAAAGTTCAGTGTCTTGCCACAGAACCTGAACGGAAGTTAGCAAGTGAACGTGATCTCAATATAGAAGTGTATAATATAGTTATTTCTTAACAAGATAGAACTGTAAGCAACATGAAAGGGAGAAGGGATGGGATGGGGGGGGGGGTGTATAATATAGTTATTTTCTTAACAAGATAGAACTGTAAGCAACATGAAAGGGAAGGGGGGGGGGGGGGGGGGGGGGGGGGGGGGGGGGGGGAGAGAGAGAGAGATTGAGGGAGAGAGAAAGAGAGAGTGTAGTAGTCGCAATAATAAAGAAGAGGCAGATTGAGAGAGAAAGAGAGAATGTAGTAGTAGTAGGAATAATAGAAAAGAGATAAATTGAGAGAGAACGAGAGAGTGTAGTAGTAGTAATAATAGAAGAGACAGACTGTGAGAGAAAGAGAGAGTGTAGTAGTAGTAACAATAGAGAAGAGACAGATGGAGAGGGAAAGAGAGAGTGTGTAGTAGTAGTAGTAATAGAGAAGAGAGATTTAGAGAGAAAGAGAGTGTAGTAGTAGTAGTAGTAATAATATAGAGAAGAGACAGATTGAGAGAGAAAGAGAGAGTGTAGTAGCAGTAGTAGTAACAATAGAGAAGAGACAGATTGAGAGAGAAAGAGAGAGTGTAGTAGTAGTAGTAGTAGTAACAGAGAAGAGACAGATTGAGAGGGAAAGAGAGAGTGTAGTAGTAGTAATAATAGAGAAGAGACATATTGAGAGAGAAAGAGAGAGTGTAGTAGTAGTAGTAATAGAGAAGAAACAGAGGGAAAGAGAGAGTGTAGTAGTAGTAATAATAGAGAAGAAACAGATGGAGAGAGAAAGAGAGAGTGCAGTAGTAGTAATAATAGAGAAGAGACAGATAGAGACAGAGAGAGAGAGACAGTGGCTTGTTTACAGAGAACGCAGAGAAGAGGAAGCAGAAACAATGCAGCTTACGCAGGTGCCATGAAGTCTGGGTGTCAGCAGAAACTGACATGACCAATACATCGCTGTCTAAATACCCTTGAACATTGTTGGCACATCGCCTGTAACTGTGTGCAGCGTGTGTGTGTGTGTGTGTGTGTGTGTGTGTATGTGTGTGTGTGTGTGTGTGTGTGTGTGTGTGTGTGTGTGTGTGTGTGTGTGTGTGTGTGTGTGTGTGTGTGTGTGTGTGTGTGTGTGTGTGTGTGTGTGTGTGTGTGTGTGTGTGTGTGTGTGTGCGCGCACATGGGCGTGCGTGTGTGCATGCATGTGTGTGCGTGCATGCATGCATGCACGTGTGTGTGTGTGTGTGTGTGTGTGTGTGTGTGTGTGTGCGCGCGCGCACGCGCATGCATGCATGCATGCATGCATGCGTGTGTGTGTGTGTGTGTGTGTGTGTGTGTGTGTGTGTGTGTGTGTGTGTGTGTGTGTGTTTGTGCATGCGTGTGTGCGTGTGTGTGTCTGCACTCGTGTGTGTGTGTGTGTGTGTCTGCACTCATGTGTGCATGTGTGTGTGTGTGTGTTTGGGGGGGGCGGGGGGGCATGGGAAAAGTTATTTGAAGAAATGTGCTCTTGTTTCTTTGTGTGCGTATGTAAACGTTCCCCATGCATGTTTATGTACTGGTGCACGTGGAGGTGGATTTGTGTTGGTGTGTGTTCACTTGCTGGGACACTGTTGATTGAAGGGAGAGGAATCTTGTTGCACTCCCCCTCCACAGGAGACCCGTTGAATTTGTTTATATCTCAGAGTGCAGGCTCAGCTTGGGGTGGCAGGGTATACATTTGTTCCTCCCGTCTTTCCCTTTCTCTCTAAACATTGTAGAGCGTCTTCTGAACGGTGTCAAGACCCAACTTCTGAAGGTTTTTAAGTGTTTATTTATAACATCTAGATCTAGAAGTGTTTGGATTTTAAGCACCACTAGCGGCAGAACTGCTAAACAACTGAGCGCATCTTCGTACACATTTTGAAGGGTTGTGTATTACATCAGGTTCTAGAAATATTTTGATTTCGAGAACCGTTAATGGCATGACTGCTAGACATTTGGATTATGTCTTCTTCACAGTTTTAGGGGTTGTTTATTACATCAGGATGTACAGGTTTTTCAGTTTCGAGGAATCTAGGTGGCAGGACCGATGACAAGCCGAATTGTTTTGGTGCTGTGGCGTGTGATGTGCTTCAGCTCATCCAGTACAGTGGGCGTGTGAAAGGTTTGCATTCATTCCTCAAGGGACTGCTCTTTGTCCTCAGTGGAGAGAAGCAACAACTTTTGTACAGAATGGGTCAAGAGGATAGGGTTTTTGCTCTCCCAGCTATTGACTGGTTATTTTCGTTTCTTGTTCTTCTTTTATCTTTGGTAGGTCTTCTCTCTGTATGCATGCTTGTGTCTGTGACTGTGCGGTTTTTATATGATGTTTTTGTTTTTCTCTCTGTGTGTGCGTGCGTGCGTGTCTCTGAGTGTGTGTGTGTGTGTGTGTGTGTGTGTTTGCATGGGCATGGTGTGTGTGTGTGTGTGTGTGTGTGTGTGATTGTACAGTTTATGAGCATGGCATGTGTGTGTGTGTGTGTGTGTGTGTGTGTGTGTGTGTGTGTGTGTGTGTGTGGGCATGGTGTGTGTGTGTGTGCATGAGCATGCGCACGTGTGTGCGTGTGTGTGTGTGTGTGAGAGACATGCGTGCTCTCCCATACAGTTATGTCAACACATGGAAGTGTGTGTGGCGTGTGTTGTGATGTGTGCGTGGATTGTACAGTTTACAGCAGGCTGTTGACCAGTTGAGGTTAAACAGAGCCCATGGCTGATGACCTCTTTGACAGTCCACGTGCGTGTATGTGTGTGTGAGACAGACAGGTCAGGGTGACCCCACGCAAACACATGTGAAGCAATCATGTGACTTGCAGATGAAGCAGGCTTATGCTGTGTGCATTTGCATACATGTGTCCCCTCCCCTGGCCCCCCCCCCACAGCCCATTGTCCCATGACTTTGCTTTGCCTGCACGTGCAGCATGGCAGCAGAGTGAACAGCATGGCAGGCGATAAAATCTGGATGAGACTGTCTTGCATTTGCATGACATGGCTAGGGTTGATGGGGTGCTTTGTGTGCCTGCACGTGCAATGGCAGCAGAGTGAACAGCATTGGCAGGGGATAAACCCTTAGCTGACTGTCTTGTGGTGACATGGGGGTTGAATGGGTGTGGGGTGACCGAACCTTTTGAGATGTGTGGACCCTTGGTCTTTGGTGTCTGGGTGAATTGAGTGGGTGGCGGAACCTTTTGAGATGTGTGGACACTTGGTCTTTGGCGTCTGGGTGAATTGGGGGGGGTGTAGAGGTTAAGGGGGTGGGCTGGGCTACCGGTGAGGAGGGAGGAATTGTAGGAGAGGAATGGAGGGAGGAGGATTTTTTGTGCGATTTCCGGCTCAGTCTCTGCATGTTTCAGGGATTTTTTTTTTGCTCTTTGTCTGTCTTTTTTGCACTTGTGCGTGTCTGTCTGTAAGCCTTTCCTTCTCTTCTCTGTCGCTTGGTGTCTCTTTTTCTCTCTCTCATTCCTATATTACTCTCTCCAACCCTCCCCTCTCTCTCTCTCTCTCTCTCTTTCTCTCTCTGTGTAACTGTCTCTCACATCTTTCTCTCTTTCTCTCTCTCTTTATATACATATACATGTATACATATGTACTATGTTTTTTTTTTTCTTTTTTGTTTGTTCATCACTCTAGTGAAAGACATATTACATCAGCAGCTTGACATAGATTACTGAAGAAAGATAGGAAAGGCAAACAGCTTTTATGAGGAAGGGGTGGAGGATATGGGGAGTCTTCTTCTTCTTCTTCTGTGTACACAGGCTGATAGTGATACTCCTGCGGACACTCCCTATGTGGACAGGCAAGTATTAATCCCATCTAACCTACAAAGGAAGTGGAGTTTTGTGTGCATGACCGTTTTTTTTTTTTTTATCCCACCATGAAGGCAGCCATACTCCATTTTCCGGGAAGGTGCATGCTATGTGTAACGTGTCATCCATACCAACGACCAAACTGGCCTCTCTTTCGAAAGTTGGTGATGGGATTTTATGTGTGTGCAAGATGTTATGCGTGCGTTCACACACAGAACCTCGTTTATAGTCTAATTCGAAGGACTGTATGGGAAATGGAGTCAGAACCAATGTTAACCTCCGAGGGAAAAATCCCCCTGTTTCTGAAACGGCCCGGTGGAGGACATGGGAACGAAGGGGAAAGGTTCATCATGAGCACTTACAAAACTGAAAAATTCCACTGATGTCTGCGATTATTAGATCTGATCACACAATCAAGGTCTGTTGGCCGCATGCCTCTGTCCCTTCTCATTTGTCCCATCCACCGTAAGTCTACTTGTGATGTTTTTTCATCACATGAGAGTTATTAATTGGCATACTGTCGGCGAGATTGCCAGTTTGAATGTTGGGAGGGGCAGCAGGATTCGAACTCGCAATGTTGAATTGTGAGTCACTGCTGTGCCACTGAGGTAACCTGCCACCTTCCTATCCCCAAAGAAAGCCAAGCAGCAGTTACGGTGGGTTTTCTGTATGGTGATTCATAGTATTGTGCTGTGCCTTTTCTTTGCTAATTACTTTGGATTGCATGGTTTTGAATTACTTGCCTGAGTTTTAATAGAAGTTTTGTTGTTTTTTTTTTTTTTTTTCTACTAATATGAGATATCTAATCCTTTTTTTTTAATAACCAAAAAGTTTTTTTTTTTTTGCCTAATTTTTTTTTTTTTTGTTGCTTTTTTTTGTTATTGTTGTTGCAAAAGCAGAAACCATGACTTTTTTTTTTTCTTTCTTTCTTTTCATTTTCTTCCTTCCACTCTTTATTTTCTTCTTACTTTTCCTTCCTTTTTTTTTTTTTCCTTTTTTTTTTTTTTTTCATCATCTCCCCCTTTCTTTTTTTGATTTCTTTAAGGCTTTCTTTTTCTTTCTTGCTAGCTGTTTTGTCTGGCCTGTCTTTTCGCTCATTAT
>JADBJO010000127.1:12500-15000 GCA_016801955.1 Conus betulinus | reverse complement strand
GTATTTTCATTATAATCATCATTGATATTTACGCGCTTAATTAAACACATGAAACCATAACGCAAATTACCTGTAGGAACGACCAGCAGTACTCTCTCTCTCTCTCTCTCTCACACACACACACACACACACACACACAAACACACACACACACACACACACTCACACACACACACACACAGAACACACACACACACACGCGCACACGCACACACACACCCCACACACGCGCGCACACACACACACACACACACACACACACACACACACACACACACACACACGCACTCACACACAGAGTCAAATGCTCAAACACATCCAAGTGTACTACCGTCTAGACCGGTCCTTTTACTCCCTACGTGGATCAATCCCCTACTTCACAAATGAAAAAGTGAATGACGTCCTACAGATGAATAAACACCTTCATAACCTACAGATCGATAAACACCAACGTGCAAGCAGGAATCGCTCTCCCGAACAACATCACATGATTATTGTGTCTGCCAACTCGAAGGCAGAAGACGACGTTTTCAGGCTGGATTTGGAAGCGGGGAGCGAGGCAGGGCATCGTAGCTGATGCGGGGGTTGGTGTCCAAGGAAAGGGGCCAGATAAGCAAAGGAGCATTGACCACACGTGTTGTTAAGAACAGTGGGGATTCGTTAATAAAGATAAGCATCAGACGAAGAGCGGGAGGTTACTTGACGGGGTATGCCAAGGATTAGTTAGACCTGGAGGACACGTGGGTTAAACGGGTTAACTGCGAAAACAGATGCAGCTTTGTCGGAGATTTTGCTGAACTGGGAGCTTGTAAAGTGAACGTAACAACGAGGTAATGTAGTCAAATGAAACGGAGCAAAAGAGGAGGCAGACGGAAAGGTTTGGACTTAACAGAAGTTGACTGATGAGACAGCATGTGGAGCCAGTGAGTAACCACGATAAGAGAGTGAAACAGTTTTTACTGGCGAGAGATTTGGAGGGGAGTTCAAGGAAACAAGTCCTGTAGGCGTTATTAGGTGGCGTGCTGTCGGAAAGGAAAGAGTGTGATGGAGTGTCACACCAAGGTTGCAAGCAGACGATGAAAGAGTGATTGACGAGTCAACGAGATCAGCAGGTGATGGAAGAGAGGAGTGGGTTCCAATACTTTGATGGAAGGGTCCACATCGTTTCGGTTTTGTCTTCCTTCGGTTTGAGCTTGTTGTCCGTCCATAGCATCTTCTTCTCTCTCTCTCTCTCTCTCTCTCTCTCTCTCTCTCTCTCTCTCTCTCTCTTTCTTTCTTTTTTTAAATAAACACAGGTGGAGAGCTTTCAATCATTGTCAGAACATCAGGGTGATGTCTAGAAACATACAGCTGATGTCATCAGAGAAGCTGTGATGAAAAAGAGTGTTGATTCACAGTGCCGAACAGTATATAAAATGAAACGGCCAGGACTGAGCCCTGGGGCACACCGCACAGCAACCCGAGTTGGTCTGAAGTGGAAGAATTGACGGAAACAGCCAGATGACGGTCGTTGACGTAGGAATGACACCAGCTGAGGAGTGTATCAGAGAGACAAAAAAAGACTATCATGCTGAAAGGAGAGAGAAGAATAAGATGTCTATAGCACCAACAGCTGCAGGCAAGTCTAATAGAGAGAGAAGTGATGTCTTTTGTCGAGGACAGCAGTATGTTGTCGCAGTTTTTTTTTTTTTTTTTTAAAAGAAAAGCCATTTCAGCTGCTATGGTGGACTTCAGGCAAGACTAAAGGGGTAAAGTACATAGTCAGAATGTAGACAGTCCGTGAAACTGAACAAGAACAACTTTTCCATAAACTTAGCCAACAAGAGAGAGAGAGAGAGAGAGAGAGAGAGAGAGAGAGAGGAGAGAGAGAAGATTCGAAATGGATGTCAAATTCTGGAAGGATCGTGAGTGGATAGAGGACCTATTATAGCCTAAAATCGGTTTCAGGACACACGATGAAAAGAAGTAGAGGGTTCCAGAGAATGGGATGTAAGGAAAGAGAAAGCGACGATTAGTCTGATAATCTGACAAAGTTGGGAAGTCAGTGATATTTGCAACAGAAAACTCGTAAAAGCCTGTGGAAGTTCAGATAGTGACAGACTGGAAGCTAGAGGAGGAGAATCAGCTTTTCCTTGAAGCCTGTGTGTGTAATGCTGTAGACTTGTTTGAAGCTGGACAAGCGAAGAACCTTAGCAACGAAGTAAGCAGATTTGACAGCATGATCAAAGCTTGTAGCAATTTTTGTTTGCAGCTTAGAATACTTGCACACATAAAGTTGATCCAAACTTTACGGCACACTGTCAGTGTATGGCTGCTGACAGAATTAATTTCCTGTTCAACGACATCCTGTCCAGAATGGGAAGTGAGTGTGTCGAACAGGTTCTGTCGTTAGGGACAAATTTGAATCATGACAGTTGTCATTAAGAAGAGGCAAAATAGAATCCCTGCATTCCATGGGATGTTTCTGGACCACTACCACACCCTCCTTTTGAAGGACTTG
>JADBJO010000127.1:5000-7500 GCA_016801955.1 Conus betulinus | reverse complement strand
TTCTTGTTAAAAGACTAAAGTGGTTGTAAATCTAAAAATGTTGATTGATTGAACTTCGACAGTCACTCAAAATTGACCATTGGCTATACTGCGGCAGCATCACAAGAATGATTAAATCAAGGCAGTTGATTAAACTCAGGCAAGTGGTTAATCTATAGTGATTAGTGACCTTAAGGATTGAATGTCTGTGGTATCCTTAGAGACAGTATTGCCGCGTGTTTGAGGTTCCGGTACATGCTATGATCCCTCCAGCCGCGGTCACACACAATAGGTGGGAATAAGAAACCACCGCCCCCGCTCTCCATCCCCACCCCCTTCAGACGTACACTCTCAGTCCCAACCCCTACTCGCGACATCCGCGCGTGCGCGCTTCATGCACTTAGTTAGATTCATACCCCCACCCCCCCTCGCCAAACAAATACAAACCAGACTCCCTTAGATAACGGAACATGCAGTGACTGAAGAAATTTACGACGCAAGTAATTCGTTATCACTCTAAAGCAAAATGGAAAAGGTGGCTGTAGAAACGCCAGTCATTCCACTCGATCTGTCATCTTGGGGGAAAAAAGAAAAATCTATGAAGAAGAAAAAGTCCTCTCTTCCAGTGTCCTGTTCAGTCTTGTGTCAGACACCGCCAAAGGAGGAAAAAATCGTCTGCATTTTATCCGTTCACAGTAAGCGACTCAAGCACAGTTCTCGTGGACATTTTGTGCGACAACGACTGGTGGACGTTGATCGTTCTAAAACAAACAACAAAACAAACAAATAACAAACCTCTGTCCGGAAAAAAAAATGGCAAGGTTACTCCATTGTCTTGGAAATTAACAAACGAAATACGTTTTTTTCATGAAACAGTTTTCCTGTGACTGTTGGTGGGAAGGATGTGGTGACGGTCGCTTGGCAGTCAGGGAACTCCACAGTCCACAGTCCCAGGCAGCAGGGCAGAGGTGGTTGTCATCAGTCCAGTTCTTCGTGTTTCCCGTCGGGAATTGCCTCGCGAAATCGCTGACATGCTCAGCTTGCGCCTCCGTAAAGGGCAGATGCGATCAGTGGCATGTGGAGTTTGATAATCACTTGGAAGGTGGTTGACCTGGTTTTCCAGTCTTGGCATGTCTGTCTGGACCTTTCTTTCTGAGCTTCAGGCCGTGCTCAGAGAGGACGCAGGAGATGTCAAGTGGCCCGCTTCTTCCACAGTTTGAACATTCATTGGGATGCTGACTGCCGCATCGCGTCAGTAATTGATGGCCAAGATTTCGCTTTTTCTCTGAGCTGATTTCAGTTCCATGCGTTCCTGAGGTGTTCTGCTGTCAGGTGTGTGAGTCGCTAGGGTTCTGCTTTGCGGTCTCTCAGTCAAGATCGGTGGCATCAGCGAAACTGTAGATTCCAAAGAGAATGTCCACCAAACAATATAGAGGTCTTGATGTCCAGAATCCGTTTCCAGCATTGGTTTCTCGGGTGAAAGTTGGACACATTGGGAAAAGAAGAGAAAGCCGTGGCACACTTGCGCTTTTCTGACGTTGTCATTCAGAACTAGCATCTTTGGTAGAAGACTGCTGTGATTTAAATGATGTTGTTGTTGGGGTTGATACCCATACTGTCCAGTGAAGTGAGAGAGATGCGTTTGGTGTTAAGTGTGAGAGATGCGTTTGGTATGAAGTGAGAGATGCGTTTGGCGTGAAGTGAGAGAGATGCGTTTGGTATGAAGTGAGAAAGATGCGTTTGGTATGAAGTGAGAGAGATGCGTTTGGTGTGAAGTGAGAGAGATGCGTTTGGTATGAAGTGAGAGAGATGCGTTTGGTGTGAAGTGAGAGAGATGAGTTTGGTATGAAGGGAGAGATGCATGTGGTACTGTGACTAGGTAGATGCATCAGTGGTGGTGTTCATGGGGGACTGTGAAGTTCTGGGCTGTTTGTGAAGGTCGGGGAGGCCTGGAGAGCCCGTACTTCCCGCCCGGCGTCCCTCACGACATTGCTATGACCTTCTGTGCTGGGACGGTGCAGATGATCATGATCCACAAGGGGGAGGGGGGGGGGGATGTTCAAGTCGGCAATTATCAAATCAAAGATGATTCACCGACATAAAGACTTTCAGAACGGGACAGAGCTGACATGCCCACCCAGTCATAATCATGATATTTTCGTTGGGCGGTGAACGATACACGTGGTGAAATTTTAAAATGTGTGTGCACGCGTTGCCCGTGGCTCGTTGTGTCATCACCCATTCCCAGCTGCCGCTATCACAATACAGAGAAGCACTGAAGATAGATTGCGATTTGTTTGGGGCACATTCAGCCAGCTTATTCATTTCCTTTTTACTGCATAGGTCATTCAGTTGTGCGTTTAGTTTGTATGTCTCCCAGCGTACACCCCATCCCTTTTAAAGTATTGTGTCGTTCTGACAAAATTCACCAAATACAGAGAAAAAAAAGCGTCAGTGCTGACTTTGCTCCACAAGCCTTTCGCTTGTGGATTAAGTGAAAAATACCATTAAAGTAACTGGT
>JADBJO010000126.1:1086264-1092011 GCA_016801955.1 Conus betulinus | reverse complement strand
GCTTGTGAGAATGTGTGGTTGATTTGTCGCCTGTACAACTCAGATTATGCCCTACAAGAATACCACCAGGTCTGTAAGCAGTCTGTTTCTGTGAGGTATGTATCTTTTAACACCCATGAGATGAGGGGGAGGGGGGGGAGATGTTCGGGGGGGATGGCAAAAAGAAAACAAAATCTGTAACTTTTTCCCGTTGTATATATACTTCTAAACTATCACGCTGGTGAGCGAGATTCACATTCAAACTGCTAACACTATGTTACTTGTTTTTTTTTCTTCATCGTGTTTGCAATGAGAGAGAAACCGTACCAACCCACAATCCAGCTTGCGTTTTGTTTGACGTTCTCCTCAGTACTGTCACATAGATGACTGTTGGAAGCAGTGCACACAGAGCCAGGATAGGTCAATTTCATACAACTGCTCTGACTCTAGCCCAGAAATTTCCTTTCAATTCAGTTCAATTCAATTCAGTTCAATCAACTTTATTGTCCATCGGAAATTTTTCTTCTGCTCCACATCATTTCGCAAGTAACAAATCCAAGTGCTTGATATTTTTATACTGCTGACAGTACGCTGTCTACAAGACATTCATCTAGCTTTGTCGTTTCAAAATGTTTGAAGACATCTTAGCGCAGGAACAGTCTTGCGGGAATCAAAAATGTACCAACGTCCCACCACGTTCGCGAAGAAAGGAAACGCACTGAGTTTGTAATGACATCTTCCAATACACTGCCTTTATTTTACTTCTTTATATTATTTTCTGGTGATATCGAACTAAATCCAGGGCCAGAAAACAGCAAAGAATGGTGCGTTATACATGTTAATATTAACAGCTTGAAAAACAAACTTGATTTACTGTCCACCGAATGTAATGAGTTTGACATCATAACACTGTCAGAAACCTGGCTTCATGAAACGGATTTAAGCAGTACCACAGAACTCCCTAATTTCCATCCTCCCGTCAGACGTGACAGACCAAACGATCCACATCTGGCCATTAATTAAAAATTGTCTGTACTGTAAACCACGCCCAGATCTTCAAGTCAATGGGTCTAGATCGGTCTGGGTGGAAACTAAAATAACTCAAACGAGTCTATTAATTGGATCATTTTATCGTCCGCCTAACTCCCCTGTTAGTTACTGCAGCTGATAAGTGAAAATATAAGAAAAGTAAATAACACAATGTTGCAGTTTATCACTTTGGGCGACTTCAACACAGATTTCTTGAGGAACCCATCCCATCATCTTCTAGACATCATGAATCAGTACAGTTTGTACCAAACGGTAAGTGAGCCAACGCGTATAACGGACAGTACAGGCACACATTATTCACATTTTCAATTATTACACAGACTCCTCAACTTATTAAGTCGATGGACGTCTTACCTGCAGCGTATAGCGACCATAGTATTCCATGTGCTATCCTGGAAAACACTGTACAAATAAACAGTTTTTCAAAAGAACAATATTCCAATTACAGTACACTAGATACAGACAAATTCTGTGCATTGTTGAATGAAGCAGACTGGGATACCTTATTAAGTAAACAAACGGTAGATGAGAGTGCCAGTCTTTATTCTGAAGCCCTATTGGCCATAGCTAAACAATGTATGCCTGGTAAAACTGCAACCATCCGCCCGCAGGACGTGCCCTGGATGACTGATGAGATATGACTTTTGATCGACACGCGCAAGACATTTCACAGAATTACCAAACAAAGCAGTCTTCCTGAACAAAGGGAGATTTCGTCTTTCGAAACACTTAAAAAAAAAAAAGGAAAAAGAGAGAGAGAGAGAGAGAAGAGAGAGAGAGACGACAAGACAAGCGACAAAATTCTTTATTTACGAGGATCTGATGTGCTTTTTTTTCCAAAAAGATAAGGAAAAAAGAAGCATGCAAAAAGTGACTAGAGACAATACGAGAGAGAGAGAGAGAGAGAGAGAGGAGAGAGAGAGAGAGAGAGAAGGACGAGTATTTAAAGGGCGACAGAGAGCTTGGACAGAGGGAAAAGAGGCGAGAGTTGCGAGAGATCAGAGAGAGGAGAGTAGAGACTGAGAGTGAGAAAACTGGTTTTAAATATTTCTCATCAATAAGAAAGCTGGTGGAAACTGAAATATTTCCAATAATAGGGAGTTCATAGTGTATTACTGAAACAAGACAAAGAAACATTTTCAATTCTTATTTTGTACAGCAGTCAACATTAGAAAACGATAACAACAGGCTGCCGATGGTTACAGTTCTTGATTCTCAACTAGATGAGATTGTACTTTCACCAAGTCAAGTCGCTGGCACCTTAACAGAAATAGACAACACTAAGGCACCTGGTCCAGATTGTAGTCACAACATTTCGTTAACAACTTTACCTCATGTTCCATGCCTTCCTCTCACTGCCCACTGTTTAACACATGTCTTCGTGAGAGTAGCTTCCCTTCATTATGGAAGATTGCGCGTGTGACCCCTATATATAGAAAAGGACCAAAAGAACTTTGCAGTACTTATCGACCAGTCTCTTTACTAAGCTGTGTTGGATAGGGTCTAGAGAGAACTGTGTACATCGGCATACCTATTGCTCTCTGACATCAAATGTCATCATTACTCCCCTACAATCTGGATTCACTCCTGGTGATTCTACAGTTAATCAACTACTCTGCGCTTCTTGTGATTTTGGAGTTATCAGACAAATGGTATACCTGGACATTTCAAAATACAGTGGGTTTTTTTTTTAATGAGCAAATATATAGACAAAGGCATGTGTAAATTTCCGCATGTATAAACATAAACAGTATTCAAAACAAATGAACAAACATGAAACCAGTAACTGAGCACATCCTGATGGCTACCTAATGGTTCTTTTGATTTTTTTTTTCTTTTCTTTTCTTTTTTCCTGTAAGATCTTTTTTCAATTACGCAATTTGTAGATTGATATAATGCTTTCTCAGTCAGTGTGTTCATCGAAAATCATTTGTAATGCTATCATTTTTTCAGTGTCACGTGCTATGCTAATGGACATTTTCATCAAGATACAATGTGTTTAATCAATTTTGTAGCCTGTTTGCCTATGTCGTCTATGTGGAGTCCAAGAATACGCCAGTTATTGACAATTTTAAAGATTTACCGATTCGCGATGAGTTTGTACATCTTTCCTAAATTTGTTTGACTGGAGGAAAGTGAAAAACAAAATGTTCAATACTTTCGATTTCATATGTACAGTTATCACATGTGTCTTTTTTTTTTCTTCTAATACTGTCATTTTTTTGCGGAAGTAGCGTAAATGTCGTGGTTTATTTTCCATTGTAGTTCATGCATCCTAACCTCTTTTGTAGATGTTCTAGGTGTCAGCCATACGTGTTCGTCTGTTTCAAGTCGAGTTTGCTACGCCCGAAGTCCTGCCCTTTCCAGTTACGTCAGTCGGATTCCTTTGCTTCAGTAACTTCCTCATCTCTTGGTTTTGTGTTAAACAGACAGCCTTTGCAGTCAGTGGAGTGAGCATTGTCAAGAGGAATATCGTTGTCATAAATCCACTCCGGCCAAGAGGATGAGAGAGCGTTTGGCAGTGCGTTGTATTCAAAAATATATATTTGCATTACGATCTCCTAAAACTGTATCCACTTCTTCAAGATGAAGGAATCTGTTGTCAGCAGTGTGCACAATATCTCTGACAAACTGTATCTCTTTTTCTTTCCATTCTAGAAAATATACAGCATTGCCCTTATATTTTATCAAATTATTATTCCACTTCCAGTAGTTTCCATGGGAACTACAGAATCTACAAGATGCACATGCGTAAAGCAGGCCACATCACGCATGTTAATGGCGGCCATAGCACGTTGAAACTTCGCATCCACAAAATCCATTGTGTCTGTACGTTTCCAACACCATCGGCGCTCCTGAACCAGTCCCAGTTGTTTTGTTATCTATTTTTTCTCTTGTTCAGGTAACTTTATTTCATAGTTTTCTTTGCTGGTCGAATTTCGAACAAACTGGCGACCGCCGGGAAACCGGTCGTACATGACTCTGAATTGGCTGGCAAAGACGTGTTTACTTGAAGACGCTTCAAGTTCGCCTAACACTGCCAACGTGCCAGACCATATTTCTTATGTTGCGAGGTTCTCCGTTGTCGTATATGTACTACATCCCATGATGTGGAGATATGAATAGTTAACTTTTATGGAAGTATTTGTTTGCAAGGTTCTCCTTTCTTATCTGTGCTGTCCTTGCAATGTGCAATACTTTCTCTTCTCCCGTCATCGCCTTTTTCGCGGAGAGCCCACCTCACACACACATCTGCTGCCGTGGCCGTCGTTTTACGTATATTCTACTCCCCCTTCCCTATACCAGGCACCTGTCATTAAAAGTCACAGGAAGACGCACTTACATGTGAAATGACAAGCAACACATAGGCTACATGAAATACAGTTCGGATAATGTATCGGAACGGTAAAAGGAAATATGTTCAGTGACAGACGAAAACACTTTTCGTTTGGAATCACGTAAATTTGGACATTTACAAAACTAAATCGAAAATTTGTCAAATTGAGCTATAGTACGAAAATACATACATATTAATCAATTTTGGCGCAAGAGAAATGAAATTTTTGCGAACGGCTGGTGGTTTACGTTGCTTACTCAGGGAAACAATTGCTAAACCTAAATGCACGGAAAAGAAAAATCATCAGTTAAAAGGAAGCGATTGTTTGATATACTTTTAATTACTAATTTTTGCTCCCAAATGTATTGAAAAGTATTAAACCCCTTAAACGCTTTGGAATGATCTAGCAAAAATGTATCGTTCAGTACTACCTTTTGAACGCCTCATTTAACAGCCGTTGCGTTTCATTTGCACCAAATGAAGACATACCACATTCAATAATTCTGAGGTATTCTCATTTTCAAGGATTGAAAACAGAAAGCAACAGCAGCCCAAAGCAGCCAGCGAAGGTCAGGACATTAAAACGAAAAGAAAGTGCAGTAAAGAAGTAACTTGCTGAAAACCTAGAATCACCATGTAAAAGCATTACATAAATGTGGGGGGAAAACCTTTCAGCCTATGCTTGAGGATTCATTAAGGATGGAAGGGAGGCAAAAAGTTGTCAACAATCAGAGATGTCACCTCTACTGCTTAATGTATAAGTCGAACTGGCGCGGACATTTCGTGGTGGACAAAAAACTTGTGTACCCGTGGTGCGTAGGAAGTTCAGCTTGCTTGAGCAATTCACAGAATTTGCGATTAGAAGGAAAAAACTTATCATGAGCGATTTATAAGCAAATCACATTTGAGAAATGTGATGTGAAAACACATTTTTTGGCATGAAAATGACATACTAACTTAACAAAAATTGAAAACAAAAGCTTTATTCGGATTTTGTGTCCTTTTTGGAAAGGTGCCTGTATGTTGCTGGTAGTTGTAGAATTTGGTTGCTTAACAAAAAACAAAACAAACAAACAGCAGAATAATGGTTTTACGTTCTTCACTTTACGTACCATTTTGCATGGCAAATTGTACACTACTTTAACTGATCAAGCTGAATTGATTGTGCGCTGTTCGTTTGACAGTTTCCGTCCTGTAAGGTTGTCCATCCCGTGTGTTCTGCCCAGCTGTGCATTCATGTTGTCTCCCCTTGAAAATATACCGGAGAAACGCGCGCGCGTGTGGGTGCATGTGCGTAAAAAGATGCTTTATCTGCATTGAGTGCCCACACACAGACACACACTCACACACACTCTCTCTCTCTTTCTCCCTCTCTAGTATT
>JADBJO010000126.1:1078764-1081264 GCA_016801955.1 Conus betulinus | reverse complement strand
GTCCTTTCTTACACGTGGTGTTCTTATCTTATGCACCCGTTTCTTTCTTATGTCTTCGTGTGCTGTCCTCCTCACCACGTTTTCATGTCCATCTTTACATTTCATATTGTCCTTTTTTTTTTTTCCTAAGGGTGCCCATGTCCACCCTGCCGTTCTCATGATGCCCCCACTCATCTTCCCTTCCTCTTTGATGTCCCTGCCAGTCTGTCCTTTGTCATGATGTCTGCTTCCATCTGTCCTTTGTCATGATGTCTGCTTCCATCTGTCCTTTGTCATGATGTCTGCTTCCATCTGTCCTTTGTCATGATGTCTGCTTCCATCTGTCCTTTGTCATGATGTCTGCTTCCATCTGTCCTTTGTCATGATGTCTGCTTCCATCTGTCCTTTCTCACGATGTCTGCTTCCATCTGTCCTTTCTCACGATGACCATATCCGTTTTTGCTTTTGCCATGTCCGCACCGATCCTTTGTATGTTGATTTCTCTGTAGGAGGCACATTGGGCTGTGTTTTCCCCTTTCCTTTCCTTTCTCATGATGTCATCGTCTATCTTCCCATACTCCTGATGACCACACACCATTTTCCTTTTTCCTTTTTTATTTTTCCCCTCCCCGTTTTGATTCCTTATCGATCTGTCGTTTCTTCCCATGGCCTCTTGTATATTTCCTTTTTCGTAATGTCCTTATCCATCGCATCTTTCTTTGTAAAATGTTGATGTTGCTGTTTGTTATTGCCCTCCCCATGGTGTTGAGCTTTATCTTGCTTGCAGTTCGTGACATCATGGCTGACCACTGTGTCTAGTTCTTTGGATAGTTGCTCTGGCCTATTCAGGCCTGTCTATTTTTTTTTCTTAATAGTTGTTGAACTAGGTACCTTGGCCACATTAGGGTTGTCTACTTATTGTAGTTGTTTGGATAGGTACATTTAGGCGTGATGCACCGTAACTTATGTGACAGGTAAGAATAACCATTTCAGATTGCACGTGTGTGGGCGGGGAAGGTGGAACACGGGAAAGGGGGAGAACAGTGCCATAACATGGGCAGTGAAAATGACAATTTTTTTTACCGGCCGGAAGTTCAAACTTCGAGCACGTTGCATCACTGTTGGGTCAACCAGGCACCGTGTTGTTTTCAGTGTAGAATGTCCGTTCATCTGGCACCATGTTATTTTCAGTGTGGAACGTCTGTTCACATTGACTCCATGTTGTTTTTTCGGTGTAGAATGTCCTTCATAACTCGCACCTTGCCGTTTTCGGTGTAGAATATCCGTTCATGTCTGGCACCATGTTGTTTTCGGTGTAGCTTATCGGTTCATAATTGGCATCATGTTTTTTTCGGTGTTGGATATCCGTTCATATCTGACACCACGTTACTTCTGGGGTAGGATATCCGTTCATATCTGACACCATGTTTTCGGTGTAGGATATCCATTCATATCTGGCATCATGTTGTTTTCGGTGTAGGATATCCGTTCATATCTGGCATCATGTTATTTTCGGTGTAGGATATCCGTTCATATCTGGCACCATGTTATTTTCGGTGTAGGATATCCGTTCGCATGTGGCACCATGTTATTTTCGGTGTAGGATATCCGTTCATATCTGGCATCAGGTTATTTTCGGTGTAGGATATCCGTTCATATCTGGCACCATGTTATTTTTGGTGTAGGATATCCATTCACATGTGGCACCATGTTACTTTCGGTGTAGGAGATCCGTTCACATGTGGCACCCATGTTATTTTCGGTGTAGGATATCCGTTCATATCTGGCATCAGGTTATTTTCGGTGTAGGATATCCGTTCATATCTGGCACCATGTTATTTTTGGTGTAGGATATCCGTTCGCATGTGGCACCATGTTACTTTCGGTGTAGGAGATCCGTTCACATGTGGCACCATGTTACTTTCAGAGTAGGAGATCCGTTCACATGTGGCACCATGTTACTTTCGGTGTAGGAGATCCGTTCACATGTGGCACCATGTCACTGACTCCGCAAAGGTGTAGGCTGTCCGTGCACACCCGGCACTGTGTTACATTCTGCGTAACATGTAGGCTGACATGCGTATCTACACACTCTTCGTTTAGGCCCAAACGATATAACCAACGTTCTTCTTTCTGTCATTTCCAGATACAGACTCCCTTTGTTTAGGCCCAAACGATATGGCCAACGTTCTTCTTTCTGTCATTTCCAGATACAGACCCCCTTCGTTTAGGTCCAAACGATACGGCCAACGTTCTTCTTTCTGTCATTTCCAGATACAGACTCCCTTCGTTTAGGCCCAAACGATACGGCCAACGTTCTTATTTCTGTCATTTCCAGATACAGACCCCCTTCGTTTAGGCCCGAACGATATGGCCAACGTTCTTCTTTCTGTCATTTCCATACACAGGCTTCCTTCTTTAGGCCCAAACGATATGGCCAACGTTCTTCTTTCTGTCATTTCCGTACACAGGCTTCCTTCTTTTAGGCCCAAACGATATGGCCAACGTTCTTCTTTCTGTC
>JADBJO010000126.1:1048764-1068764 GCA_016801955.1 Conus betulinus | reverse complement strand
GGTCGGAGGGGCGGAGAATGGACGGGATGATGAGAGGGAAGGTAGAGGTCATATGCAAACACTACACCAGTACCACCAGAACATCAGTACATGAAGCCTCAGGAGTATGTGAACACGTCTTACCAGCAGCCTGGGTGCTTTACCCTGAGCTTACTATATAACGGGGTGGGTATGGGTATTGATGGGAGAGGGTGAGGACGGGGTTCCTGGTACAGCTATGTGAACACGTCTTATAGCAGCCTGGGTGCTTTACCCTGAGCTTACTGTATAACGGGGTGGGTATGAGTATTGATGGGAAACGTTGGGGGGATGGGGTCTCCTGGTACAACTATGCTGAATCACGTTGATTAAGAAATCCTTGGCTTTAAAAAAAAATATTTTGATCCCTGCGAGTTTTGAGTCTTGGTCTCGATATTTACAAGCATTTCTTTAAATACAGGCTTCCAGCCCGGATATGGTTTACGTCTCTGATCCACGCAAAATACATCAATGTAGATAGATATCGCTCATGACTCTGTACATTTCTCACTTTTGCCCCTGTTCTCACTCACGTAGGATGTTCTGGTACTCACCACGACACTTTTTAAAATACTTTCCGTGCTTCTTCTCATTTGCATTCTTTCACGCCACGGTTTTGCACTTTTCAGTCTATTTTCCCTCCACTCCCTACTTTTCAGGTTCACTCCTTGATGTTCTCCAGAGACCTTTCACTGCATGGTAGAACATGCTATGGACATGCTGAGAGTTCACTCCTTGACGTTGTCCAGAGACCTTTCACTTTACATATGAACTGTGGACATGCTGAGAGTTCACTCCTTGATGTTGTCCAGAGACCTTTCAATTTTACCGTATGAACATGCTGTGGACATGCTGAGAGGTCACTCCTTGATGTTATCCAGAGACCCTTTCACTGTATGGTATGAACATGCTGTGGACATGCTGAGAGGACTGGACACAAAACCACTACCAGGCTCCATCTCGTCCAGTGGTTCTTGCTTGTCCACTGCTATTGCCTTCTTTAAATATTCCATGGGTTTGAACCCGAGAACCTTCAGTTTCTCCCCTCTCCCTATACTTTCATTCTTTAGCCCTTCCATTACTGTCCATACCCCCTGTTATACATTATGTTATCATGGTTTCCATGTTCCCCAGTCTCTTATGTCATATTGGGTCTTTCTTCACTAAACCTCCAACCTTTGAAGTCCTGCAGTCTCCCCTCTCTTCTCTTTCATTCTTCTCTGCCACAAACAGTTTCTCTGTATACACTGCTAACCTGCTCTTCTGCATTGCTGCCGACTTACGATGCAGTCATTTCCATTGTTACCCTGTACTTTTCTTTCGGCTGTACTGAACAGTAGGATGGACGTACCATTCACAACTCGGTCCAGTTCTCCCCTTCCTATCCCGCCCGTTGTTTTCCCATCCTTATGTTCTTCTCCCATCCACCATTCATGCTCTAAACCTCCTTCCCTCTTCCAGATCGTCATTCATCAGTTTCATGATAATTTTATCTTCTCCAGACACATCCATTGATCTTCGTTCTTCTTTCCTTCACTCGTCCATCATTCGTCCTTTTCACGTCCCCATTTCCCGTTCCGTCTCTCAGTTACCATTCTCATGTTGCGAATCCAGAATTGTGCACAACATGTGGAAAAAAAAAAAGAAAAATTAGGAATGATTGTTAACTCTGAGTGTACCCTATTGAATTAAGAAGCATTGTGTTGTCATGAGATCTTTTGACAAAGCACCGGCATTTATAAGGCATTCTCAGAGAACAATATATTGTCGAGCCGTCTTTTCTCATGATCAAAAGGTAAAGACGGAAAGATGAGACCATATCTGTTCATCAAAGACCAAATTCATGCATCACATACAAGGCATTTAAAGAAACGTTTGAGGTTTTTCTCTTAGTTTAAAAAAGTAGTGTTGGTCTTTTATTTGTTGTCAGAAAATAAATGCTGGAAGATCGTTTTTAAAAAAAAAAAAACTCTGGGGAAAAAAATGAAAAGAAGGAAAGAAAACACACACACACACACGCACGCACGCACACACACACACACACACACACACACACACACACACACACACACACACACACACACACACACACACACACACACACACACACACACACACACACACACACCACACACACACACACACACACGCACGCTCGCGTGTCACACATAGACACACACATAGACACACACACATACACACAGACACACACACACACACACACAGTGTGTGACACACACACACACACACAGTCACACACAAACACACGCACATGGTTGAATATGTACACAGTGACACACACGCACGTGCGCATGGTTTAAAATATGTACACACACACGCGACACACGTGTGTGTGCACACAGCACACCTGTGTTCACACAGACACACACACACGCGTTTGTGTATGTGTCACACACAACACACACAGTGTGTGTGTGTGTGTGTGTGTGTCCGCGCGCGCGTGTGTGGAGTGTGTGTGGGGGTGGGGGCGACACACGGGAGGGGGGGGGGGGATGCACACACACGGCATTTTCGCACATCACATGTAAATTGGTGTGTTTGTGGAGGACACACACACACAGGGGAAAAGATGGGGATATACAGAGGTATATAGAGGGAACCGTGGTGGGGGGGGTGACGGTGTGTGTTGGTGTGTTTGTGTGAGGAGTCTAATACGTACAGTTTGGCGCGCACATGGTTGAAATGTATATGTGTGCCTGGAGAGTGTGTATGGGTATATGGGGGCGCGGGCGCGTGCGTGTGTGTGTGTGCGTGCGCGTGGAGGATGGGTACGCACAGTACAGTATGTGTCGATGGGGTATGGAGAGTGTGTGTGTGGGGGGGGGGGGGGGGTGTGTGTGGTGTGTAAATATGTGTGTGTGTGTGTGTGGAGCGACGTACAGGGGGAAAGAGTGGGGATGGAGAGGGGGCGAGGACGGGAGGGGGGGGGGGGGGACAGTTTTCAATCCATGTAAATTAGTGTGTTTTGGAGGAGTGACAGTACAGGGGGAAAGATGGGGATGGAGAGGTGTTTAGAGGGAAGGGGTTGGGGACAGTAGGTGTTTGCAATTTTTTCAAACGAAGTAAGTTTCTGTTGCTTTAACGAATTGTACTGTTCTTGAATGACTTTACCAAACATGGGCTTAGCCACATGATTTTCTTGTAGTTTTCTTTCTTTATTTTTTTTCTTCTTTTCTTCACAATGCTGAGAATAAGGCTTAAACTAGGTGTTAGTCGCAGTGTTCTCTTTCTCTTGTCCTCCCTACCTCCCTCCCTCCCTCTCTCTCTCTATCTTCCTGCTGCTTCCCTCCCTCCCTCTCGCTCTCTATCTTCCTGCCTCCCTCCCTCCCTCCCTCCTCTCTCTCTCTCTCTCTCTCTCTCTCTCTCTCTCTCTCTCTCTCTCTCTGTGTGTGTGTGTGTGTGTGTGTGTGTGTACTCTTTTACCCTTTTCTCTTGTGTTTACTATTCTTCTTCATTGATTCTTTAATGTTTTATGGCATTGACTTGAAAGTCATATAGCTTGCTTTTACTGTTTTCTGTTGTGTTAAAGAAATACATTGCCGTATTTATCGTTAAAAACTTACAATAACAAACGACTTGCAAAACTGCTCTGAAATGTGAAAATCAGTACAATAAGCGAAGATGTAAATCGCAATTTCTTTTAAAATCTGGTGAATCTGAATGTGCAAGAGTCGGAAAATCTAGTCATGATGTCAGAATATCCGTGCCGTTCAATGTGTCATTATTACTTCTGTTGTGTGTGCTACTCCTACCTATGACTGACTTAAGGTGCCATCAAAGGAAATGCACATGGTATAACATTCAGACGATATTTCCATCACTTATGACCTATCTAAGGTGCCATCAAAAGAAATACACATGGTATAACATTCAGACGATATTTCCATCACTTATGACCTACCTAAGGTCCATCAAAAGAAATACACATGGTATAATATTCAGACGATATTCCATCTCCTTATGACCTACCTAAGGTGCCATCAAAAGAAATGCATATGGCATAATATTCAGACGATATTTCCATCTCCTTATGATCTACCTAAGGTGCCATCAAAAGAAATGTATATGGCATAATATTCAGACGATATTTCCATCTCCTTATGATCTACCTAAGGTACCATCAAAGAAAATGCATTACGGTAGAATATTCAGACGGTATTTCCATCTAGTCAAATGCAAATCTAAGACGACGAAGGTAATAAATCATGCACAAAATATTAATCAACTGGAGCATACATCAAACATGTACACAGAATGAAATGGGCTTTGCATATTCCGGGTGAGAAAAACACTAATAATGAATTTCTAACGGGGAGAATCCGACATCATCGCTACAACAAGTAGCAGATGAACAAAACTTTACCACATTCACAAGGCGAAGTTTTTGGATACTCACTTGACCAGTTATTACATTAGCAGCTTCATACTGAGAAACTGATAGTGACAGCAAGGAAAAGGTCAATTTTTGTTTACAACAATTGATGCTTAACTATGGGATCAAGATACAAACAAGAACAATAAACCTCTGTTACCACAGTCACCTGCCTCGTCAGATCAAAATTATTTATGAATTAGAAATTCATTTATCAGCCCTGCACAGCTTATTGAATAGAATACAATCTACAGACAGTAGAGCTATCGAATCAGCTCTTGGCAATCCGGTGTAACGATCGCTTTTTACTCCCCTCCACTTTTTAACTCCCCGGGAGTTAGAATTAGCATGTGCCAATTTTAACTCCATTGGAGTTAAAACAAATCACGCCAGAATGACTCCCCACCCCCCCCCCACCCCCTTGCTTTAGATTAACTCCCCCACCCCGAAAACATTCAGTTTTATGTGTTAGTCATGATATGAGAAATAAACATTTAATATATACCCCCTCCCTCCCTCCCTCCCCCTCTGTCTGTGTCTGTCTGCCTGCCTGCCTGCCTGCCTGTCTGTGTCTCTCTCTCTCTCTCTCTCTCTCTCCCCCCCCCCCCCCCCCCCCCCGAACTTTCTTTCAGTCTCTCACTCACTCTCTCACTCTCCTTGCTTGTCTGTCTGCCTTTTGCTTGTCTGTCTGTCTGTCTCTCTTAATCTCTCTCCCTCTGTCTTTGTCTCTCTGCCTGTCCTGTCTATTTGTTTTATCTATCTCAGTGTCTCTGTCTCTAGTGTCTCCCCCCCAACTCTCCCCCTCTCTCTGTCTGTCTGTTTCCCCTTCCCCCCCCCCTCTCTCTGCCCCCTTCTCTCTCTCCCTCTCTCTCTCTCTCTCTCCCTCTCTCTCTCCCTCTCCCTCTCTCTCCCTGCATGTTTCTAGTCAGCTTTGTTTACTGTTATTAGTGTTTATCAAAGACAGATTGGATTAATAGGTTGTTATGTTAACCTAAGATCTTTATCCCTGTCAAGTAAAGTTTTCAAGTGTCATTTGTCGGTGTCTCTCTGCAGTGTGTGTGTGTGGGGGGGGGGGGGGCAGTCCTGGCATAAGGCCAGATTGACTCCCTCCCCCCCCCCCCCCCCCTCTATTTTTTAACTTGCCGGGAGTCGATCCGGATCAACATTTCTTGATTGAATTCCCCGGTAATTGTCTGATTGATAGGCAGGTCATGGAGTGAGAAGACTCGGCTGGTTGGTTGGTTGGTTGGTGGCGATACAGCTGGAGCGGTGCGAGCGTTGTAGTACTGACTGTTCCAGTTGGCGGAGACCGGGACTCGGCCCTGAATGGAGGTCAGTAGGTCGAGTGCAGCGTCACGATAACGGTCGCAAAGCTGCTCTCGTGTTTCCTTTCTGTGCGTGCAGTCAGTGGCCACACGCCACAATTGGGATTTTGCACCAAGTCACTGTATACTCCGTTTGAGGTGTAGCAAAGCTTTGAGCAGCAGAAACTAACATTAAACTGATAACAGATCCAATGACCCTCCCCCCCCCCCCCCCCCCCCCCCCAATCATTCCACTTGGTTTTAAGGGATTTCTCCCGATGAAATCATTCACAGTCTAAAAATAAACGAGCTACCCCTCACCTGACGTCACGTCACATGTCAAGCCTTCACACTCTCTCATGACGGGCTATCTTTTCGCCATGTGGGGGGGGGGGGGGGGGGGGGGGGGGGAGGGTCCCCTAAGTAGTCCCATCCTGTCAATTTAATCTGTCTGCTTGGAACCACCTGGCGTGTGCCTCGATGGGCGTAGGAAAGAAAGGAAGGTGAATCAACTTTCAGAGACGATACAAATTCTCAACCTCAATTCTAGAACCTTCATTGCAAGGGGAAAAAAATTCTCAAAACGATCTGATTGCGCAAGTCTATTAATGCTCGAGTCCTTAAGCAAGGCTTTCGCGCATTCAATTTTTGGTGTGCAGCCGCATGCGTCTCGCGCTTTGCCTGTGCTCGGGTCCGACGACTTTCACACGATATCTTTGAGTCTGGCTTCGTATCAGTTCATGGAGGAGGTGGGAGCGAAGGGGAAAAGGGAGTGGTGGGGAAGTGGAGGAGGGGGGGGGGGGGGGGGGCGGGATGTTAGACTTTTCTACATCTTCATCGGATCATTACGGAAAGGGATGACTGTCTGTCTCTGTCTCCGTCTGTCTGTCTGTCTGTCTGTCTGTCTCTCTCTCTCTCTCTCTCTCTCTCTCTCTCTCTCTCTCTCTCTCTTTCCCGCGTGGATGCTGATCGCAAGTGAAAAGACGAAAGACACAGGTCACAGAGATTTTCTTCCCAGCAATGTCTGAAAAAATGATGTTCGAAAACCTACCAGGGAGGTAATCTTGCTAGAACTCGTATAGTACTCGGCTGAGAGTGACCTCGCCCTGTGTGTGGGACAGATACCACAGGCAGGCACGCTTGAGAGCAGTTGTGCCCTTAACAGTCTAATGGAAGGAGAAAGTGCCGAAATATGGGTGAGAAATGGTGCACTTAGGAAGCACTGTCAACATCCATCTCTTCATTCTGACGTGTGCTCTAGATCAGGTAGTGGACTGTCTAGTTCCTCTCGATTGACCCATAACTGAGGAAAGGCAACTCCATTTACAATGGAAAGACAGGCGTTATCTTCCCTTTTTTTTATTTCTTTAGGAAGAGGTTTTATTATGTCCTAGATTTTTTTTCATGTCCCAGAGCAAAAGCTCTCGCGGATAATTAATGCCGAAAAATAACCAACACAGCAACACTTTCTGGGGAGTGCCTATTTCTTTAGATGTCATTTTTCTTGCTTATATGGCAGTGATGAACCGCCTAACGGCCAGCAAAACATCAATGTATTTTTTGTTTGTTTATTTGTTTGTTTACATTTCAGTAGTGTGACGTTTAGCATTTGGCCACAAGGGGACTGAGAAACATAAGCATGAAAGGGCAATCACTACTATTGACGTGCGCTCTCTGGAGCCATTTTTAGACCGAGTTCTAGCATGCTGGGATTTTGTTGTTGTTGTTGTTCACAATATGGCGGCGTTTCACGTGGCAGTTCAATGTCCGTTTCCATTGAGTGTCCTCGCGCCGGGGCTGTACAGCGTAGAGTTACGTCCCCTGCTTGGTGGATCGGGGATCCCTCAAGCCTTGCTCTTGCAGGGCGCACCGTATAATACGGAAAAAGGGTGCTGCGAACCAGTGTAGCTAAGAGAAGGGACTCTAGGAGTCCGAACCCGCACTGTCGGGTGTACGTTAGCCCCGGCACTGTCGGGTGTACGTTAGCCCCGTATTGCCAGGGTAACCAGACAACCACCAGCTGCCCTGGAAGTCGGACTGTGTCGGCTGAAGCCAGCGGGCAGACCTCCTGCAGAGTCACAAGCCACAGGAGAAGACCAGACACTACAGATCTCACCCAGCATGGCCATGCAGACTGGTGTTCCACGGTGTGGTGCTCGTCCCGTGGTTCTCCAGGCGGCGACAGCGCCGGGCCTCCAGCCTCAAAGGGGCCCAACCACAGCGACTGGAGAAGCAATCTTGAAGACGCCAGACATGGCCCAGTCCGGTGGAGGCCCAGGGGAAGCTGAAGGGACCGGCGGTTTCGCTGCGGCGGACTGCTGACGTCGCCTTAATACAAACCGGATTGAGGATCTGGCGTGGCCGGGAACGCGAAAGAAAGAAGAAAGCGAGAAATGAGCGTGAGGTCTGACTTCAGAAAACAATGCGAGCAGAACAATACTACTGGATAGTAAACTTTAAAAGGAATTCAAAGTAAATCAGCCAGTTAACATGGACAAATAAATCACAAGACAGTTGACCTCTCTGGTCTTTTTCACGCAACATCAGCAACGTTCAGGGCAATGAAAACGAAGAACGAGCAATCACCCATCTTCTCACATTCGGCGCAAGACGGATGTTGATCCGGCATTGTGGCAACACCCATCTTGCGCCGAATTTGAGAAGATAAGGGATCGCTCGTTCTTCGTCTTCATTGCTCTGAATGTTGTTCATCTTGCCTGAAGAAGACCTGAGAGGTCAAAATGTGTCGTGTGTTACCTTGTAATGTGTTCGTCCATGTTACCTGGCGGATTTACTTTGAAAGGTTGTCAGTTTCCGCCTGCAGCCACCTCTCCCAGAAACTAAGTGCTGGGCAGAGTGAAGTCAGAGAGGACAATGATACACGAACCAATCAGTGCAGAGCAGTGCAGGTACGAAGCCTCCAAGAAATATGAACAAGTCGTCGGGTTTTTTTCGTACATCAGATTAAGTGTCCCCAAAATTCACCGCATTTCATTTTTTTTTTCTCTCCACTTTAAAAAAAAAAATTTCCAATAGCAACAGCAAACGAAAAAAAGTGTGTTTGTGAGTCGTTCCTCATTTCTTTTTTTTTTTTTTTTTTTTTTTCTTTCTTTTTTTGATTGAATTGACCTGGTAGAATGCTTTTTGTCTAGTATGTCTTTACGTGTGTATGTCGTTGTTGGGATACCCCCTCACCTCCCCCTTCTCGATTTTGCATATTCATTCATATGCTTTTCATTTTTTTTTTTTAGAACGAGATGGGGGTTTTTTCTTCGCAGCAGGGGCAGTCTAGAAGTAAAATGCCTTAATTTTTAGACCGTACTCGTCGATAGGAGAGTTTGTGGTGGCATGCTGGATTATGTCCCTTGATATGCTTGTGGTTTGGTCCTCTTTGGGTGACGTCATTGTGATTAGAAAAGTTCAAAACTGGTTTCCTCCAGATCAAAGTCCCCGGTTTTTAAGTTTTAATAAGGTCATGGGTGACGACACATCATTTGGGTTCTGTAAGTTCTGATAAGGTCATGGATGACGACACATCATTTGGGTTCTTTAAGTTTTGATAAGGTCATGGGTGACAACACATCATTTGGGTTTTTTTGTACTAGCATTCACACACACACTCGCTGCCTGTCTGTCTGTCTGTCTGCCTGTCTGTCTGTCTGTCTCTCTGTCTCTGTCTCTGTCTCTCTCTCTCTCTCTCTCTCTCTCTCTCTCTCGCTCTCTCTCTCTCTCTCTTTCACAGAGTTTGAGAAATGAAAATGATTAGAGTAGCAATGAAAATCACACACACACACACACACACACACACACACACACACACACACACACACACACACACACACACACACACACACGCACACACACACACACAGCGAGAGAGAGAGAGAGAGAGACACACACACACACACACACACACACACACACACATTCACACACACACACTCTCTCTGTCTTTCTGTCTGTCTGACTGTCTGTCTGTCTCTGTCTCTCTCTGTCTCTGTCTCTCTCTCTCTCTGTCTCTGTCTCTCTCTCTCTCTCTCTCACACACACACACACACACACACGCGCGCGCGCGCGCGCGCGCGCGCTCATACACACACACGCACGCACACGCGCGCGCGCGCGCGCGCACACACACACACCGCGCACACACACACACACACACACACACACACACACACACACACACACACACTCACACACACATACATAAGAGAACCAGAGACAGAGACAACGGCGGAGAGAAGAGCAAAGGATATCTCTGCAGAACGGAGTGGGGGGGGGGGGGAAAGAGAAAGTAAGTGAGTACGAGAGAGAGGGAGAGAGAGACAGACAGACAGAAAGACAGACACCGACAATGATAAGTTTTCTTCTTTTCAAATTTTATTTCACAGTAGCAGAAATACACAATTGTCACATAAGCCATTACCATAGATTGTCAATACACCACCTGCTACAACCCGGTCCATTTGCACATGCCCACAATGCCCTGCAATTTTCCCGAAAATTTCAACACGATTGGATGAAAAAAGGGTAAGAGAAAGAAAAAAAAAAAAAAAAAATTACAATAACAATAGTATTCCCCCAGAGAGGCCTTATGTTTTGCCTTAGAGCAAACATGGGAATTCCCCCTTCAAATCACTTTATGAAACTTGCCTATCTATGTTCACCGTTGAAAATTACATCTATCCACCATTACTGGTAAACGTTGATGCATATTTACCAAATAACGGTTTTTAACTGTCAAATGTGAAATTTACTGTATGAAACTAATGTTTTCATGTTCAGCGCTCAAAAGTTACATCTAGCCACCAATTTTGGTCACAATTGATTCTTATTTGCAAAATAACGGTTTTTTTAACGGTTTTTTAGATGTCGGATATCAAAATTGCTCTCGTAAACTTAAATATTCATGTTCAGCGTTCAAAGTAACATCTAATCAGCAAGTTTTGTTAAGATTGATGCATATTTGAAAAAAATAACGGTTTTTTAACGGTTTTTTTTTTTTTTTTACTGTCGAAGTGTTTTGTAACATAGATACTCTTAATCAGCATATCAAATTACATACATCCACCAATTTTGGTTGAGACAGCTTCAAAAATGAAAAAAATAACGGGTTTTAAACGGTTTTTTAACTGTCGAAGTGTTTTGCAACATAGATCTTTTTAATTAGCATATCAAACTGCATAAGCAACCAAAATTGGTTTCTGTTACTTTTGTTAGTCTTTGAGCTACTAAATATTCAAATTTCGCCTTTTAGGGCGTACCTAAATTGCATAAATTTAAATAACTGCCAAACCCTTTAAGGTATCAATGCCCAAACTCCTTTCTGCACATGGCCATAGCTACAGAAACATTTTCCATAGATTAATTTTGTAACGTCGTTTCCAGTTTTTGCTATTCCGTGAAACAACTGAAATTGACCAGTGACACTGTCAGGCACTTCCGGTTTGCAGTTCCGGTTCATTATTATAACGTACATGTTGCAAATATAGTGTTATGTAAGTGTTCTGAATATCATTACGATCTGTCCAAACCGTTTCTGAGTAACAGCAAATAACGAACAAGAAGGGTAACTCTTTCTCTCCAGGATAGAATTAATGACACGCTCATAGCTTCAAACGAATACTGCTTACGACACCAAACCACCTGGCAGAAATGTCAACACAGAACACAGTAAAAACAAGGAGACATCCCTGGGAGGAGGGGGGGGGGGGGTTGAACCACATATTCGTTACTACATGACCACACACGAACAGTCCTGCTCGGTGATTCTTAGCGATTGCAAGGAAGGATACGTAACTCAGTGAGTCACATAGCCAAATAGGCTACACAGGGAACAAACACACCGCTGTTTCTGATCTTTGCTGCAAGAAAACGTGTAGGTCAGGTGTGGTGTGTCTACGCCTGCTGAGTGTGTTGTGGCACTCTCTGGCTTCTGCTGCTGAGGAACGAATCAAAATTAGAGTTACCCCCCCCCCCCCCCCCCTCCCCAACCTTGACCTCACGAGCTTTTAAAGTCATTTGCTACGGACATGTCAATAACAAATACTGTACCGGAATACGAACGCAGATTGAAGCTTTGCCGTGATTTAAGTGCTCAGCAGGAAGAAACTGATAAGCCGGTAGAAAATAACAGAGATATGTCTTTTTTCTTTTTGAGGGAAGGGTTCGTTAGACTTGATATTTTGAATGTGAAAACATTTTCATTTTCTTAGTTCATTCAAGCTATAAGGAAAGACGAAAAAAAGAAAAGAACAAAATTATATATCATGCACAAAATCAGGCAAGAAAATTATATATCATACACAAAATCAGGCGTTTAAAACATTAACAAACAAACAAAGACAAAACAATAACAAGAACAAAAACCAACAACATCAAAAACCAACAATTTTGAAACCAGTTGCACATCGATTGATCGCCTAATTCCAGTTAATGCCTGGTGGTTCAGTTTGTGCCACAACACGTGTGGCAAGCTGGCTCTGTAGGGTCTTATCAGACCCATTGTCTTAACAAAAAGAACCCCCCTTGTTTGAACGGTTACAGAAAACGGTGAGAGTGCGTCATAGAACCGCCGAAGATGGCGCAGTAGTCTATGCTTTTTGACATTCTATCATAAGGTTTGGGCAGCTTAACATGACAATACCAGACATTCTACAAAGCTTGAGCAGTGTTTGCGTGAATCGTTCGCGCAGCACTTCAGAGCAGTTTGTTTGTCCTGCTTCCCAAAGTGTTTAGGAGCATCGTCGATTCACTCGAGTCATCAACACAAAGAAAGAGAACTGTTGACTTTAAGGACAACAAGCCAGAAAGGAAACACTCCCTTCATCGTACATGTGCTGCCATTATTCCCCCCCCCCCCCCCCCCCCCCCCCCCCCCCCCCCCCCCCCCCCCCCGTTACAGTAAATAGTAACGTCTTCTGGCTGGGTCGGAGTGGTTCAGTAGATAGAGCATTGGACCCTTGGTCCTGGCTCTGAGATTTAGGGTTCGATTCTCCAGCAGGTCGTTTTGATCCAAAGGAATTTGTCCCTGGGAACTAACATTGTTTCAGTTTCAGTTTCCTCAGGGAAGTGTCAGGGCGTGCGGCTAGCCCTTATACGCTACACCACACCCGTTAAGTTTACAGACCACACTGCGCATGATTTGATAATGGATCAAAGAATTAATGACTAAGATGAGAGAATTGAAGACTCTATATGAAAAATCGCCCGTACGCAAACACACATGACCCCCTTCCAATTGAACACATCGGAAACCATTTAAAAAGTTCTTCCCCGGGGGAAAAAAATTCCTTTCCCTTTCTTTCTGCGCTTAACTCTTTTGGCTTGCGGATATTTACAATCTCTCATTAGTTTTTCTTTGGCCAATATATGTATATACAAGTGATTCATTTCACAACAATCTTCCAAAAGTGTACATCAAACTTTTCTTCTGGGACACACAGGTTTTGACCCCGCTCCGCCCCCGCCCTCCACACACACACACGCGCGCGCGCGCGCGCATACACACGCGCAAAAAAACGCTTTAAATTCACAAATCATAACATCATTATAGCCATCAAGTTTTCAAAAACAAAATCAAAATGTTTTCGGGCAGCGGACACCAAGCCAAGAGCCGAGAAACGGGCTGTCAGGGCACCACACACAGGGTACCACACACACAGGCACCCACACACAGGGCACCACACACAGGGCACCACACACAGGGCACCAAGGACAGAGAAGGGGGCTGTCAGGGCGCCACACACAGGGCACCACACACAGGGCGCCAAGGGCAGACAAGGGGCTGTCAGGGTACCACACACAGGGCACCACACACAGGGTATCACACACAGGGCACCACACACAGGGCACCACACACAGGGCACCACACACAGGGCACCACACACAGGGTACCACACACAGGGTACTACACACAGGGTACCACACACAGGGCCACACACACAGGGCGCCACACACAAGGCACCACACACAGGGCGCCAAGGGCAGACAAGGGGCTGTCAGGGTACCACACACAGGGCACCACACACAGGGTACCACACACAGGGCACCACACACAGGGCACCAAGGCAGAAAAAAGGGATGTCAGGGTACCACACACAGGGCACCACACACAGGGCACCACACACAGGGCACCAAGGGCAGAGAAGGGGCTGTCAGGGTACCACACACAGGGTACCACACACAGGGTACTACACACAGGGCATCACACACAGGGCACCAAGGGCATAGAAGGGGCTGTCAGGGTACCACACACAGGGTACCACACATAGGGTACCACTCACAGGGCACCACACACAGGGTACCACACACAGGGCACCCACACACAGGGAGCCAAGGGCAGAGAAGGGGCTGTCAGGGTACCACACACAGGGTACCACACACGGGGTACCACACACAGGGCACCACACACGGGGTACCACACACAGGGCGCCACACACAGGGCGCCACACACAGAGCACCAAGGGCAGAAAAGGGGCTGTCAGGGTACCACACACAGGGTACCACACACGGGAAGCCAAGGGCAGAAAAGGAATGTCAGGGTGCCACACACAGGGTGGTAAGGGCAGACAAGTGGCCGACAGGGTGCTACACACAGGGTGCCAAGTGCAGACAAGGGATATCAGGGTACCACACACAGGGTGGTAAGGGCAGACAAGTGGCCGACAGGGTGCTACACACAGGGTGCCAAGTGCAGACAAGGGGGCTGTCAGGGTACCACACACAGGGTACCACACACAGGGTACCACACACAGGGCGCCACACACAGGGTACCACACACAGGGTACCACACACAGGGCGCCACACACAGGGCACCACACACAAGGTACCACACACAGGGTACCAAGGGCCCAGAAGGGGGACCACACACACAGGGTACCACACACAGGGTACCACACACAGGGTACCACAACAGGGCACCACACACACAGGTACCACACACAGGGCGCCACACACAGGGCACCACACACAGGGCGCCAAGGGCAGAGAAGGGGATGTCAGGGTACCACACACAGGGTACCACACACAGGGCACCACACACAGGGTACCAAAGGGCCCAGAAGGGGCTGTCAGGGTACCACAGGGTACCACACACAGGTACCACACACAGGGTACCACGCACAGGGCACCACACACAGGGTACCACACACAGGGCACCACACACAGGGCGCCAAGGGCAGAGAAGGGGCTGTCAGGGTACCACACACAGGGTACCACACACAGGGCACCACACACAGGGTACCACACACAGGGTACCACACACAGGGCACCACACACAGGGTACCACGCACAGGGCACCACACACAGGGTACCACACACAGGGCACCACACACAGGGCGCCAAGGGCAGACAAGGGATATCAGGGTACCGCACACAGGGGTACCGCACACTGGGTACCACACACAGGGTACCACACACAGGGTACCACACACAGGGTACCACACACAGGGCGCCAAGGCGGAAAAATGATATCAGGCTACCACGCACAGGGCACCAATATAGGGTGTTTACCTCTAGAATCAGCAATAAACTTTCTCTCTCTCTCTCTCTCTCTCTCTCTCTCTCTCTCTCTCTCTCTCTCTCTCTCTCTCTCTCTCTCTCTCTCTCTCTCTCTCAATCTCTCTCTCTCTCTCTCTTCAAGCTTTTTTTTCTCTTTTTTTGTTCTTCCCTTCCCTGTCTGTCCGCCTCCCATGACCAAGGTGCTAGGCAATCTCCACTTTTTCCCATTAACGCAAATCACAACTCCAGAAAAGAAAACCCACCAATGGGGAGCAAGCACTTTGTAAAGATGAGCGTTCAATCCAAAAAAAAAAAAAAAAGCTCCTCCCTCTCTCTCTCTCTCTCTCTCTCTCTCTCTCTCTCTCTCTCTCTCTCTCTCTCTCTCTCTCTCTCTCACTCTCACGGGGCACACGACACTCCGCCGCCTCCATCCCCTCCCCTCCGGGTGAAAAAAATATTCCAAGGGGGAATTCTTCAAAACTCCGAAATGTAGGTAACAAGCGCTAACATCAGGCCGTTGACGAAAAAACTCAGTCATTAATAATAACAAAAGCATAACACCACAACACATCACCGCACAATCCATCATAGAAAAAGTGAAGCAATGGCATGAGTGTCATCCATATCAAACCACATAGCCATAGCAACACACAGGCAGACATCAATAGCATCAATCATGACATAGTCATAGCAACACACAGGCAACATCAATAGCACTAATCATGACATAGCCGTAGCAACACACAGGCAGACATCAATCATGACATAGCCATAGCAACACACAGGCAGACATCAATAGCATCAATCATGACGTAGCCATAACAACACACAGGCAGACATCAATCATGACATAGCCATAGCAATACACAGGCAGACATCAATAGCATCAATAATGACACAGCCATAGCAACACACAGACAGACATCAATAGCATCAATCATGACATAGCCATAACAACACACAGGCAGACATCAATCATGACATAGCCATAGCAATACACGGACAGACATCAATACCATCAATCATGACATAGCCATAACAATACACAGGCAAACATCTATAGCATCAATCATGACATAGCCATAGCAACACACAGGCAGTCATCAATAGCATCAATCATGACATAGCCATAGCAACACACAGGCAGACATCAAATAGCATCAATCATGTCATAACCATAGCAACACACAGGCAGCCATCAATAGCATCAATCATGACATAGCCATAGCAACACACAGGCAGACATCAATCATGACATAGCCATAGCAATACACAAGCAGACATCAATCATGACATATCCATAGCAACACACAGGCAGATATCAATAGCATCATCAATAATGACATAGCCATAGCAGTACACAGGCAGACATCAATAGCATCAAATAATGACATAGCCATAGCAACACACAGGCAGACATCAATAGCATCAATTATGACATAGCCATAGCAATACACAGGCACATCAAGACATCAATCATGACATAGTCATAGCAATACACAGGCAGACATCAACAGCATCAATCATGACATAGCCATAGCAATACACACACGCAGACATCAATAGCATCAATCATGACATAGCCATAGCAACACACAGGCAGACATCAATAGCATCAATCATGACATAGCCATAGCAACACACAGGCAGACATCAATAGCATCAATCATGGACATAGCCATAGCAATACACAGGCAGACATCAATCATCAATCATAGTCATAGCAATAGCAATACAGGCAGACATCAACAGCATCAATCATGACATAGCCATAGCAATACACAGGCAGACATCAATCATGACATAGTCATAGCAACACACAGGACAGACATTGGACAGCATCAATCATGAAATAGCCATAGCAAACACAGGCAGACATCAACAGCATCATCATTGACATAGCCATAGTAACACACAGGCAGAAAATCAATAGCATTAATCATGACATAGCATAGCAATCATTGGAAGACATCAATAGCATGTAATCATGACAAAACACATGGTATAGCAATACACCATGCCGACATCATTGCATTATACATGACATTGTTGTAGTAATACCGGCCGAAAACAATGGTATAATCATGACATTGTCACAGCAATTGGAAGTATACATCAATAGCATCAATCATCGACCGGCCATAGCAATACACAGGCAGAATCAATAGCATCAATCATGAAATAGCCATAGCAATACACAGGCAGACATCAATAGCATCAATCATGAAGTATACTAACATAGCAATGCTCAGGAAAAAAAACATGATATAATCATAACAATCATGACATAGCCATAGCAAGTACACAGGCAGACATCAATAGCATCAATCATATCACATAGCCATAGCAATATACACAGGCAGACAAAACAATGGTAGCATCACATCAACACCATGACCATAGCAACTACATGTTTGTCGATCAATTGCAACATCAATCATAACGTAATAACACAACATCACATCGAGGCATAGTTGTGACCGGGAAAAAACAAACCAGTAATCACAACATGATCATACATTCATTGGAAGTAAAATCTTATAGACACAAAGACCGGAAAAAAAAACACATGGTATAATCACATAACACATGACATATCATTGTCTTATATATACTATAACATGTTTGTCGACCGGGAAAAAACACATGGTATAATCACATAACACCATGACATCATTGGAAGTATACTAACATGTTTGTAGACCGGAAAAAAACACATGGTATAATCACAACACCATGACATATCATTGGAAGTATACTAACATGTTTGTAGACCGGGAAAAAACATTACACAGTGATCTAACACAATGAAACATCATTGGAAACATCATCCCTAACATGTTTGATTACTGTGAAAAACATATAATAAAGTAATATGACACCATGACATATCATTGGCAGTATCCTAACATATTTTTGTCGACTGTCATTAATCAGGATCGATGAAGTCGACAAAGAAAACAGCATGGGGTACGAAAATAAACTCATTCAGGCACGGGACAGCAGATTGGCTCAGACGTTGGATGCGCCTGAAACTGATTGAACAGAAAATTGAACCTTTGGATGGACGAGGCTCATCTGAGCAGGTGACTGTTTTAGTCTTGGGGGCTTGCCAAAATGTTCAAGGTCTATGATCTGTTTGCAAAATAACCCTCTCTCCCTCTCTCTCTCTCTCTCTCTCTCTCTCTCTCTCTCTCTCTCTCTCTCTCTCTCTCCGTCCTGTTTTCCTGTCTCTTTTTCTGCCGCCCCAAATTCACAGTGAGTAATGTAACTGGCGAATTTTTCGCCGTCGAAACCAAGCTACTTGCCATGTGCCAAGTACACATTAAAGGAATCCATGACTGACTATCAAGCAAGAACTCGATAAGAAAAGGAAAAAAAAAAAAAAAATAACAATAAACAACCAGATATGAGCTTAAAACACTTGCTAGAATAAAACTTTGAAAAAAAAACAATATGAAACGGATACAATACAAAGCACATTGTTGACCAAAAAAAAATGTAAGCAAAGGGTAAAACACGAAAAGAAGATTTTTGTTTCAAAACCAAAGCTGGCAAAAGCACAGGCTGTTGACCACAGTAGAAAAAAAAATGTGTGTGAAGTATTAAACGATTCAGTGGTAGACAAGCAGAATGAGAAACGAAAACAACCAAACAAGTTCGTGAATATTGCTCGCAATATCAAGATGCTGCTTCAAAGCAGCAAAATTAAAGAAAAAAAAAAAAAAAAAAAAAGGGGGGGGGGGGGGGGCATATATCTTTGTGGCAAACCGAATGAATCAAACAGGTTGAAGTGCATGTCATCACAGAAGTGAAAAAAAAAAACACAGGGGGACCAATGTGGGGAAAACGAAACCTAAGATGAAGTAAATAATAAGAAAGGGAACCGAAGTAAAAAAAAAATAATAATAATAATTAAAAAAACTTAGGCAGTGAAGACTTGTTAATATATTTAGAAAATATGCATAACATTTTTTTTTCTGTGAAAGAGAAGAAAGAATTCCCGCGTTAATGGTGTAAAAAAAAGTTTTGGTTGTTAATTTAAAGGGGAACTCTTTTTTGCTTATCTGACTGGCTGCTTTGTGGATGTTGCTGACGTCAGCATGGTTGGCAGGAACTGAACGACGTTTGAATACATCTCTTCCCCGTTTGTGTTGTGCTTCCAGCTTCAACGCCGGTAGCAAAATATTGCCTAGAATGATGTTACTTTGTAAATGGAGCTCTTAAGACTTGAATAAGAAATCGAAAACAACAGCCGCAACTGCTGCTTTTTTACTTTTTTTTTTTTCCTTCCTTGATGCAGCGCAGACTTTGTTCAGCGCGGATGTACGAAGGAACCCCGACAACTGTTTTCTTCTAGAGAGAAAGAACAAAAAGAAGTTCATCTGGAGAGGGTGGTGAGATTAGCAGAAATGATGGGGTTTTTTTTTTTACGCCCAGCCCCTGGGGGGGATGCACATACATCTCTCTCTCTCTCTCTCTCTCTCTCTCTCTCTCTCTCTCTCTCTCTCTCTCACACACACACACACACACACACACACACACACACACACACACACACACACACACACACACACACACACACATTTTTGCCTTTTCTTTTGAGCGAAAGTTGACCGTTCGCTGTCAACAGTTATAATTTTCCTTAAAAAGTTCGTGACTGACATTGGATAGCATATTTGAATTTTAAACCATCTTAATTTAATTTCCATAATGTTTGCATAGTCTTTCAAAACCGTTTTCCCATCGGATTATCTAATTCTACCACCCGATCTGCAAAT
>JADBJO010000126.1:1038764-1043764 GCA_016801955.1 Conus betulinus | reverse complement strand
CGACTGCCTCCCAGAGCCAGGAAGCCAGTGTTCGTCAGATTTGCAACATAATCCATCAGTTCCACTTGACATATTTCCGTTGGAACGGGGGCAGTGGCAGAAGGTGCAGCCTTTTCCGTAACAGCGTATAGATCAAATTCGTACAGAACATTGTCATACAATTTTCATACCTACTGTACACCACCATACGAAATACCCACATGACCTCTGCACCACGCTGCCATATGTACGATTGACAGGTCTCGCGCCAGAACGTGAAGTCACGTGACTGCTTGTGGCAAATACCAGCGCTGCCAGCAGAGTAAGTGGACACACAAACGCTGCACAGAAAACGCCAGTGTCTGCAATAAGCCATGGTCATTCTGCTGGGATTTTCAGCCAAACGCAGCAGCTATAAAAATCAACCAGTGTCATTCCGGTGGGAAACACAAATAAGCCATGATCATTCCGGTGGGATTTTCAGCCGAACACAGCAGCTATAAAAACCGCCGGTGTCTGCAACACTCAAACACTCCGGTGGGATTATGGCCGAACACACTCGGTCCCAGTCTGGGTCTTTCTTTTCAGACAGATCCGGGGGGTTGACTGAAGTGCGTGGGCAAACAAAGGGAACCAGAGTAATCCACACTACTGACACACTGTGGTCGCTAATGAGGTCTGAGATTCAGTTTCCACAGAAGAAACCCCTTAGGTGCATCGTTTGTTCTCAGTGACAATGGCTGGCGGTGCAGCGTTTATGGCAGCTCGTTAGCTTCAAAAGCCTGTAGGTCACGATGGAAAGCCAAAACACCCCTGCAGCATCTATGGCAACTTGATAGCTTCAAAAGCCCACATGTAACGATGGAAAGCAAACTCCTGTACAACATATATGGCAAAACCATTACTTTCACATGCTCACATGTTAGATGGAAGACAAATCTCTGTGCAGCACTGATAGCAAGTTGTCAGTTTTACAAGCCCACAATGTAAACTCAGAAAACACTGCTGTGCGGCATCTATGGCGAGTTAGCTTCAAAAGCTCATACGTTAGAGAGGGGGACAAACAAAATCATCTTTTTTTTCCTTCTCAACAGTCAGCGCTGATTGAGATGGCCGACAAACGCTGGTTCTAATTACTCACTGAAATTACTTATAGTCACAAGACAGATCGGGTCTGGAAGCAAGTTGGAAGCATTTAATTCCAGAACACACACACACACACACACACACACACACACACACACACACACACACACACACACACACACACACACACACACACACACACACACACACACACACGCACACACACACACGCACGCACGCATGTACGCTCGCACGTACTCACGCACGTATGGATGCAGGCACGCACGCACGCACGCACGCACGCACACACACACGCACGCACACACACTCGCACACACACACACACACACACACACACACACACGCATGTAATCGCACGCACCTGTGCACTATGGACATACACGCACACAAACACACACGCACACACACACACACACACACACACACACACACACACACACACGCACGCACGCACGCACCCACAGACACATGTATTGTCTGTGTTTTTATATATATATATATATATATATTTTTTTTTTTTTTTTTTTTTTTTTTTTTTTTAAAATGGACATTCGCATGCTGGTTTTAGTGTTTTAACTTTTGACACAAAGCGTCTATGTTTACTCATGTGACCGTAGCCGTAAGCTCTGTCAATTGCTTACTTTCTTTTTCTCTTACAAAAACTGTACATCTGTGTGAAATGTGATGGTGACAATGCTGGCTTCGCGGGAGTCTCTGTAATGTGGGCATTGGAAGAAAGAACTGTGCGGATTGTCAGTCCTTAACACCGACCTGAACTCTGAAGCTCTGTTGAAGATGTCTGGCAAGAGGACTGGATCGTGCAGACAGATAACAAAAACAGTCTCAAATCTGTCGAGACCTGAACGAGGTTTGACCATGTGCAACTATGTGCCATGAAGAAAAAAAACCGTTTTGTGCAGGTTATATACAGGGCCGCTCCGTTTACACCAACAACGTATCATTTGTTGTTCATTGTTTACTGGTCCCTGCCTCATTTCATGGTTACTTTGTAAAGGTGTGGAAGCTCCGTGGCGCGTTCCATATAATGTAGCATTCACTGTAAAACATGTTCCTGTAGACTGTTGGGATCTACACGGTGTCAAGTACAAACATATTACATCAGTCTCCATGGAAGCCTTGTTCAGAGATATCCCATATGAAGCAGTGATACTTTGAGCTCATGAAAGAGATCATTTTTTGTCTTTCATTTTATTTAAGATTTTAAACTGAAGAAAGATTTGAAAGATATCTCTTCGTGTTGGGGACAAAAAAAAAAAACTGTTTCAGTGTTTGTTTATTTTTGTTTTGTTTTTTTCTGAAACGGTGTGTGGAATGGTCTTTTGTGGATGGTCTTTTGACGCGAGGATTATGGCCCCTCGCGGTCTGACCGGCTGTCAGCAACATGAACTGACAACCGACCAAGTCTTTTCCATTCTTGACGTAAAAGTAGGGTAACTCTTGTAGGGTTACCCGATTTGTTTGTTGTTCATTGTTTACTGGTCCCTGCCTCATTTCATGGTTACTTTGTTGACGTAAAGAAAAGACAGCCGGGGAGAAGTTCAGCTTGAAGGCGAGGGAGCGTCTCTCTTTCTGTGAAGAGCGTTTCCGGAGTGTGGGTTACCTCGGCACGAGACAATCGGAGGCCCTGTTAGGGATTGAGTGCAGCAGGAAATTTGATACATCCTGTTGCGGGAGGTGAGAGTGAGAGAGAGTGTGTGTGAGAGAGAGAGAGAGAGAGAGAGAGAGAGAGAGAGAGAGAGAGAGGTTTGAGGAAGTTTGGGGGGAGAGGCTGTGGGAGTGAGACGGGGGGTTGAGAGGGAGGGGAGAGAGAGAGAGAGAGAGAGAGATGTTGTGGGAGTTGTTGGTTTGTTTCTTAAATTTTTTTTGTAATGGGGGGGGGGGCGGGGGGGGAGTGGCAGTCCTCAGAGACAGAGAGAGAGAGAGGTTTCTATTTAGGGTTTTTGGAGGGGTTTGTTGGGGGGAGAGAGGTCTGTTCTGGAATGAGACGGGGGCGGTTGTCGAGAGAGAGAGATGTTTGTTGTGCTTGTTGTTTGTTTCTTAATTTTTTTTGAATGACGGAAGAGTGGAATGAGCACTGACTGGGGGGGGGGGGGGGGGGGGGGGGGCTTCTCCTCCTCCTCCTTCTTCAGCTCATTTAGTTATCTGTTTATCCTCTTTTTACTTTTGTTTGTTCTTTTACCTGTCTTTCTGTTCTTTTTCGAAACTTTCTGAAGAATGAGTTGTTATTGTTGCGACACTTGTTGTCGTTGTTGTGATGTCGTACACCTGGCATCAGGTAACCAAGATGAATAGAAAGTACACAGAGAGAGAGAGAGAGAGAGACACAGAGAGAGAGAGAGACACACATGGGGGGGGAACTTACACACACATGCCACAGAGCACTTACCCGACATGCAAAAGTAGGGAGAAAACAAAACAATGGCATCAAGAATGAGACACACAGATATGAAGAATGAGACACAGAGATGAATGAGACACACACACATGATGAACGAAACACACAGGCATGAAGAATGAGACACACACACACACACATCAAGAATGAGACACACAGACATGAAGAATGAGACACAGAATGAGAATGACACACAGACATGATGAATGAAACACACAGACATGAATGAATGAGACGCAGACAGGAAATGAGATGAGACACGAATGAGACAGACATGAAGAATGAGACAGACATGAAGAATGAGACGCACAGACATGAAGAATGAGACACACAGACATGAAGAATGACACACAGACATGAAGAATGAGACACACAGACATGAAGAATGAGACACAGAGACATGAAGAATGAGACACAGAGACATGAAGAATGAGACACAGAGACATGAATAATGAGACACAGAGACATGAAGAATGAGACACACAGACATGAAGAATGAGACACACAGACATGAAGAATGAGACACGCAGACTGAAGAATGAGACACGCAGACATGAAGAATGAGACACATAGAATGAGACACGCAGACATGAAGAATGAGACACACAGTCATGAAGAATAAGACACACAGAATGAGACACATGAGATACATAGAAAGAAACACACAGACACAGAATGAGACACATGAGACACAGATGTAAGCAAAGCGGCAACAACATCGTGTACGGAGACACGGATGGAGGAGGAAAGGGTGTGTGTGTGTGTGTCGTGTACGTGTGTGTGTGTGTGTGTGTGCGTGCGCGAAGCGTGCGTGCGTGTGTGTGTGTGTGTATGTGTGTGCGTGTGTGTGTGTGTGTGTGTGTGTGTGTGTGTGTGTGACAGGATGTGATAGGGGAGAGAGATAGATGGGGGGAGGAATCTGATCCGCCGTGATGTTATGTCAGCAACGGATTTCGGGCGGGGGGGGGGGGGAAGGGAAGGTGTGTGTGTGTGAAGGGGTGGGTGGGAAGGGAGGCGACGAGGAGAAAGAAAAAAGAAAAAAGAAAGAAAAAACAAACAAACAAACAAACAAACAAAAGCTCATAACACACTGTACGAATCTCTCGCACAAGTCGCTCAAGCCACATGTATGTGGTTTGCGATACAACAAACAACAGAAGTACTGTATGTCTGCATGTCTGTCTGTCTGTCTGTCTGTCTGTCTCTCTCTCTCTCTCTCTCTCTCTCTCTGTGTTGTTGTCGTTGTTGCATGAAAGAAATGTCATCATTCCGAATTCTGGAACGGTTTTAACTATTCCTGTCTTGCCAGGATAAAGAGCAGCGGCATGGGAATATAAGGGGGGGGGGGTGGGGGTGGGGTAGGACGGCGTAGAGGGAAGGGTGGGTATGGGAGTAGGAATGGTAGTTGCGTCAGTTGACTTCGATAAGGAGGGGCAGAGGAGAGGGGGGGGAGGGGGGGGGGGGGGACAGGTATGTCTTTTTGCCTCCTCATCACCCC
>JADBJO010000126.1:1018764-1033764 GCA_016801955.1 Conus betulinus | reverse complement strand
TATCAATGTTTCAAGTATACAGGGGAGGCAACCTCCGGATTGTTCTCAACACATTCGTGTTGTTCTCAACACATTCGTATTGTTCTCACACATTCCTGTTGTTCTCAACACATTCGTATTGTTCTCTACACATTCCTGTTGTTCTCAACACATTCGTGTTGTTCTCAAACACATTCGTATTGTTCTCGGGACTTGTGGCAGACAGTTTGAATTCCCTGTCTTATTTTCATACGCACATCCAAACGCAAGTTAGGTGGCTACAAGCAGATAGATATTAATAGAACTGGACTATTGGAGAAAGCTCCGCTGAAGCAAAAACAGAGTCACCGCTGAATTCTAAGCCCTGAAAGTTTCAGTTTCAGTTTCATCAAGGAAGCGTCACTGCGTGCGGACTGGCCCATATACGCTACACCCCATCCGCTAAGTTTTTGAGACCACACTACGCATGATTTTAAGCTAATGGATAAATGAATTAACAACAACTAAAATGAGAAAACTGAAGACGAGGGTCTTGTGGCTACGACTTAGCAGATGTCTGACCTACGCATTAGCCCAATGCACTGGTCAGACCTTGAGTGCCTACCTAACATTGTGTGTGTGTGTGTGTGTGTGTTGTGTGTGTGTGTGTGTGTGTGTGTGTGTGTGCTGAGCCCGAAATATGACGTCAAGTCAGAACTGGTCCACGAATTTATACATTATGATTTCATCGATCCCTTAAAACAAGTTAAATATTTGGGGGGGAAGGGGGGGGGGGGGCGTGGGTGTTTTGTGGGGGGTGGGGTGGTGGTGGTTATGTGGAAGCCGATTTATGGAGATTTCTGGTGCCCAGCCTTTACAAGGCGTCAAAACTCTTTTACAGAGTGTATAGTGTCTTGACGCGTGTTTTCCAATTGCGGCGTGTGCCCGTTACTGAGGGGAGCGCATCTGATAAAAGTGAGAGCTGAGGTGACGTCCCCTGCTGCTTTCGCTTTCAGTTTTGATGTTCCTAGTCTTGTGATGGGGCACTGTGCTGGACACTGAAATGGACTGAGGGCACATGGATGTCAGATGGATACTTGAAAACACATCATCTTGTACTGCAACAGCAGAGAAAAAAATTGATGATCCCAAGTGACACGCAAACACACACAGTGCGTGCATATTTACGTTCAGCATCTGAATAACCTGTGAATACAAATGCATACATACACAAAGATACACGTGCGCACACATGTGCTCTCTCTGTCCCCCTCCTATCTCTCTCTCTCACACACACACACACACACAACACTCGCACGCACGCACGCACACACACACACTTACACATGCACACACACACACACACACACACACACACACACACACAGCAAGAAACTGATCGGCCAATACAACATGATCATGTCTAACAGAAAAACAAACAAACAAAACAAAAAGAAAGACACAAAGAAACAAAAAGAAAAAAACGTTCAACCAATCGCTTATTAAATCTTGTACACGATTCAGTTATGAGCAATGCCTGCTGTGTCTCACACACACACACACACACAACACACACACACACACACACAACCCGAACCTGCAATGTAAAATAAATCAACTGGTCCGCATCAATTAAAAACAAAACAAAATCAGACAACGCCTTGCTATAAAATCAGCACAACCAGTAATACACACATCTAACGGTAACGCATTGGTGAAAAGTAGTGTGTCAGTGTTCCAACAGTTTATCCGAAAACAGTCCGGACAGCAAGAAAGACGAGGAATATTACTGTGAATCTGTCAAAGAACAAGAGCACGCTGGTCCTGTTCTCATACGCGCCCTAAACCATGAGTCATCACTGACAAGTCTGACACAAAGAATGACTATTAAAAGTTTTCTCCCTTGAATGTGAATCTCAACAAAGAAAAATAAACAGCGAGTGTTCTGACGCAAAAAAAAAAACAAAAAAAAAAAAACAAGGTGACGTCGCGTCCCCCCCCCCCCCCCCCCCCCCTTCCAGAAACAAAATTCACTGTTCGGAGAGAAATCCACACCTTTGTCACTTTCTATGGTGCTGAGAGATGAGGGAGGAGGGGAGGGAGGAGGAGGAGGAGGAAGAAAGAGAGGAACGGGGCATGTGTCCAGTCAGTTTCTGAGTACCTGGTCATGAAAAGGCAGCCACACTCTGCCTTCAGAGAAAGATTATTTCGCGTTTTATTTTTAAAGACAGCTGCCCCAGGAGCTGTTTAAAAATCACGCCTGGAGACAACACCGACCTATCACCTCGTCACACAGCAGGTTTGGTGAAGCCTTCAGAGTCCGGATCTCGTAAGACATTGACGAAACCTTAAATCGGCCATAGCCGGATTATCGCATCCAAAATAGTTTCTTTGCAAGTGTGTGTTTGTGAAGCGTGCAAAATACGTAACAAAAAAGTATTGCTCTTATCTCCAAGCGTGTGTTTGTGACGCGTGCAAAATACGTAAAAGAAAAGGTCTTTTCTCTTATTATTGCGAGGTTATTTGCATGGCTGGATGGGTTTGGTTTCGTCGCTCGGATAGTCAAGGAGAGAGAGAGAGAGAGAGTTCTACAGTTCTCACCAAAACAAAAGTAGTTTTTTTCTCCGAGCTGCTTTGGTCAGTGCCTGCGCGAAGATGAACTGATCAGTTGACTATGCAGCTGGTTGAGTGTGACTGGTTGTTGGGCTGGGTGGCGGCTGCCATACGTTGTAGTTCTGTTCGTTCATCGTGGATCGTTCTTGAAAAGAACCAGCACCAGCACCAGCACCAGCACCAGCTCCACCGCAGAGCAGAAGGCCAGTGCTCGAGGGGCAAGCGAGCAGAAAGGCGATGCCTGTTCACTCGGCGCAGTCTTTGCTCAAAATATTCTTCTCCTGTGTCGGAAAGCTTTTCACCGTGTGAACGTCTAACACTGTGGTAAACGCTACACCCTCCACGCCCCAGTGAATGTTTCACGGTTCATCGTGTGAATGTCTAACACTGTGGTAAACGCTACACCCTCCACGCCCCAGTGAATGTTTCACGGTTCATCGTGTGAATGTCTAACACTGTGGTAACGCTGCACCCTCCACGCCCCAGTGAATGTTTCACGGTTCATCGTGTGAATGTCTAACACTGTGGTAAACGCTGCACCCTCCACGCCCCAGTTAATATTTCACAGTTCATCGTGTGACCGTCTAGCACTGTGGTAAACGCTACATCATCATCCACGCTCCGGTGAATATTCCACGGTTCATCGTGTGACCGTCCAACACTGTGGTAAACGCCACGCCATCCACGCCCCAGTGAATGTGTCACGGTTGTCGAGTCACGTTGTGAAGCAAGCGCGGAGGATCCTCAGGGAGGGACCTGACAGGTGAGGTCAGCGTCCTGTCGGCCAGAGGCCTTTAAGGACACGCTGTCCCAGACCCTGGTCTGCGGTAGCTGGTTGACGAGGTGGACAGGGTTGCCTTGTCGTCACTGGCGCTGGTGGGTCGGAGCTGGTGCTGCTGGTGTTCTGCCTCGTTGACGGCGGCTGTCAGTGGGTTCCTCTGCTCTCAGTGACAGTCCTCCTCCAAGTCCCTGTACAGCTCCCTCCCAGGGGCTACCGACACGGATCCACACGATCCAGCGTGGCCGGTCCGGGTAGAACACACTGACCGGTCGCCACCCCGGCTGCAGAAAGCCAGAGGGCAAGGGTGTGAGTCTCAGAGGTTCCACCAAACGCCTGTCTGCAGGGGGCGCGCCATCGACTTTTGTTGGCGTCCACCACTGCCCCGCAGACTTTTCCCCATCATGCACTTTACTTCCTCTTCTTCTTCGTTCCGCAGTTGCACATCCGAGCTTCTCCGTTGGCAAGACTTTTGCACGCGTGAACATAATTAATCCTAGAAGGTTGTGACATTCTGTATTCGAAGATGATGTCTTCACATAAAACCTGTGCAATGTAGGATTTTCTTTTCTTTCAATCCATTCCGCTGACTAAAAGCCAGTCTAGTCTTCCACGGTATTTAATGGTGGCTTCCCCAGTTTGTCATTTACGGAACATGATCAACTAATACGCCATCCCCACTCCGATCCGGGACCCCTCCCCAGCAGTCTTTACTAGTCTGTCGCCATTATGCCTCTTTCAGAAGTTTGTTGGAGAAAAAAAAAGAAAAACGATCGTTTTTTTTTAGTAGCAGAGTGTGAGTCCAGACATTTATTTCAACTGCGGAGACTTGTCTTGTCGTCATTCAGACTTCTACACATTAAAAAATCACCGATCTACTCGTCTCTGTGATAGCATACTCACATCATTTTTCCCCCACGTTACGGGCCAAGTCGATTTCCATTTCGCTTTGCGATGATCTTTCACGCGAGTCCTCATTTCCACTGGATGTTTCTCACTCCCAGGCTTGTTGTCTCTTCAAACTCGGACATCTGTTCAGTTTCTTCGGCAGAATTCTTAACTTTCCACGCCCAGCTTTCTCTCAGTTCAATCTTGATGATCCTACCCAGATGTAGAATTCAGCGGTGGTGGGCAACATGCTGCGAGTCCCTCAACAACGGTTTCCTCCTTTCTTTCTTTTCTTCTTCTTCGTCTTCTTTTTTTTTTTTTTTTTTTGCTGAATCGTTACCCGGATTGGACGTTAAAACAGACAAGACGGGATACTGAGCTACAAAATTTGCCTTGCATTTGCTATGAACGCCATTAGTGCTCTAAAAAATAGTCAGCTGGTCTGTCATGACGTCATGTTCATCACTGATGATGCAATGACGACGTTGATGATGGTTCTATTTACATCGCGTCAGTAATGACGTCGAGGAAGTCGGGTCACCGATGACGTAATAATGTCGCATGTAGTAACTTCTTGAAACATCATCGAGTCAAAAGCAATGTAACGACCCACTAACAAGTAAACGGGCAACGACGACGGGAACCGACGAAATTGACTGGGTAAAAACACACGGATCACACAGGTAGACGCAACAGACGGACACGATCATCACTTAGCAAAAAATGCTGGGGCGGACGGTAGCCTACATGCTGGGACGACGACAATGAGGGCCATCTGGTTTACGAGTTTGTTGCCAGCGACGGTCCGGAGTGACACTATGTGCTGTCACGCCCAGCTCCAACTGTCCCTGACGACGAATACGGCCCGTGAGACAATTTGCGTCGTAACTTTGCTGATAGCCGTCTATGGACGCAGGGTCTGTGCTTTGTTGTTGTTGTTGTTGTTGTTGTTGTTGTTTTTGTTTTTGTTTGTTCTTTGTTCATTTGTGTGTTTCTTTCTTTCTTTCTTTCTTCTATTTCATTTTATTTCATTTCATCTTATTTGATTTAATGTTACAATTTTATTTTATTTTAATTCCAATTCATGTTACTTTTTGTTTATGTTCTAGTTTATTTTCATTCTATTTTGGTTTTTGTTTGTTTTTGTTTGTTTTCATTCCATTTTATTTAGACTGGAACGTTTTTACGTTTTAGCCCCTGAAAAGGCCGCTGGACCACAATAATACTAATGCAGATGTAAACGAAACTGCACGCCATTCGTCTTTAACCAACGCAGTAAGGTAAAGGATTCCGCCACAAAGCTGAGGACCAGTTAGAGTATGTTACTATCTATATGCATGGGAAGCTAAAGAGAGAAAAAAAAAAAAAATTAGTGCGGGACATTCTGACGTCATGAGACGGATTTCCTTTTTGATCCGTAGAGATGAGCGAGAAACACTGACCTCATTTGAATGGAAGGCATGGTTGAGTGGGTTTTAAAACGGTCCGAAACTCAATCATAGTCGTTTAAATTCTCTTTCTCTCTCTCTCTCTCTCTCTCTCTCTCTCTCTCTCTCTCTCTCTCTCTCCTCCGGCCTGTTTTATTTTTGCTTGAATTAAGTCTGGTCTATGGTCTATTTATTCAATAAGCAATAAACAAGTAGGGTAGGTCTTGCTTCCATAAGAAAACCTAACATAGAGTAACTTATTCACTTATCTATCTATCTACCTATCTATCTATCAATCTATTGCCCATCTGTATTAAATAGATATCTTCCCCACCTCAGTATAAAGCCATGATTTAAGGGATATTCAAAGATGTGCGTTGCCGTACTCACTAACTTCATTAAGATCGTCGACAGGGCAACAAAGCCCAGGATAATGACTCGTGGGAAGTTCACCACGCTTGTGGCGAGTAGTGTCTCCCCTCCCTCCCTGCCTCTTGTTCTACTCTACGCGAGAGCCCTAAACCACCACAATCTGCCTTCTCTCTCTCCCCTCTTCTCCCTCCTATCCGCCTTTCTTTCTTCCTCGATCGTAACCTCTTCCATCTCCCCTCTCACCTCCACTCTCCCGTCCCCACCCCACTTCCGTGTTCTCCTTTTCTCCCACCCCACCCTCCTCCTCCTCCTCCTTTTCCCCCTCCCTCCCTCTCTCTCTCTCTCTCGTCGTCTTTCCCCATTCCCACGAAGACGGACAGACAGAGAGAGAGAGACAGGGGGGGGGGGGGGGGGAGAGAAGTCAAGGAGATGATGATGATGCAAAGCCAAGAAAGTGCCCTACCGTCTGGCAACTCACATAGACCCCCAGGGGGGTGGTGGGGAGGGTGGAAAGGGGGTGGGGGAAGGGGGAGGGGTGGGGGAGGCGAGAGCGACAACAAGGGGTGACAGGCCACACACGTGTGATAAGCCGAGAAAGTCGGGCGTGTGCAAGAAACGTGACAGCAGCAGTGATCGGCATGGTGAGGGGGGGGTGGGCGGGGGGGGGGGGGGTGGGGGGAGGGGGTATGGTGAGTATGTAGGTGGTTAGAGAAGAGGTGGTGATGGTGGGGTGGGGTGTGAGGGGGAAAGGGGTGGTGATGGTGGGGGGGTGGGGCAGGTTTTTGATTGCTCCTCATTGTCATGATCGTCCTCCCTACTCTTTCCCTCTCCTTCGCTTCGCTTCAACTGCACAGTTCCCCGGCCGAAAATGTTGTGTGTGTGTGGGACAGGAGCGCCCCTAGGGGATGACATGAGGTCTGTCGCCACGAACCACAAGTTGAGGGACAGGTGTGATAGGTTACCGACACCCCTACCCCACCCACCCCCCCCCACCCCCGCCCCCTCCTCACCCCTCCCCCTGTTTCCCATTGTGTTCTATGCCAATTCACTTCCTTACCTCTTACCCCCCCTCCCTCCCCCCCCCCCACCCCCACTCCTTCCCCACTTCCTCTATCTATCTTGCTTCCTGTTCCTTTGTTTTCTGTCTGTCTCTGTTTGCCTGTTTTCTGTCTGTCTGTCTGTCGTTCTGTCTGTGTCTCTCTGTCATGGGAATCAAGATCTTCAATCTCTCTCTCTCTCTCTCCTCCTCTCTCTCTCTCTCCTCTCCTCTCTTCTCTCTCTCTCTCTCTCTCTCACACACACACACACACCACACACACGCTCGCACACACACACACACACACCACACATATATAATATATATCTATATATACACACACGCACGCAACTAAGCCCGTTCTCTCCCATCTCTCTCTCTCGTCTCTCTCGCTCTCTCTCTCTCTCTCTGTATGTATGTATGTATGTAAGTGGATGCGTGCGCGCGTGTGTGTGCATTTTGTTCATAATTCCCCTGATTTAGAGTTGGAAGCAAAAAAAAAACAAAAACAAAAACAAAACAAAAAAAAGAAAGGAAAAAGCTAACTGGTTAAAATTCTGTATCTCCTCTGCTTTAAACCCCTCCCCCCTCTCTCTCTCTCCCTCTCTCTTCTCTCTCTCTCTCTCTCTCTCTATTACTTATTTTTTGATCACTCATTGATCCAAAGACACTGTACACCTACAGATCAGATTCAAACATGAGCACACAGATCATGGAGTTATCACGTAAAAGGTATGTTGTGACGTCGACTATACAACAAAATAACAGACAAGAAACGAACAGAAACGCATATGGAATTTAGAGAGAGAGAGAGAGAGAGAGACAGACAGACAGACAGACAGACAGACAGAGACACAGACAGACAGACAGAGACAGACAAACAGACAGAGAGTTTACTAATGTGAACTGTAACATCAGAGCACTGGTTAGGATTCTTTTATTTATTCATTTACTTGTTTATCTATTCATTTGTTTTATTTGTTGTTTGTTGGTTAAGGTAAATATCACTACACTTAGCCGCAAAATCACAAGGTTCACATCCAGAATCAATTTCTTCTCTTTGTACATCCCCCACTCCTTCTCCCCCCCCCCCCCCCCCCCCCCCCCCCCCCCCCCCCCCCCCCTTATTTTCGCCCATGTCATTCAGAACGATTCATTATACTGAATGTACATCAGCTTACGTACTGTCCCCCCCCCCCCCCCCCCCCCCCCCCCCCCCCCCCCGCGCACACACACACACACACCACACACACACACACACACACACACACCTCCCTTTTTTTCCCCTTTTCTTTCTTCCGCTTGGGGCTTGAATATACCGGAAAGTCGGACTCGGATCTTCTTCCTTTTTCCTTCCTTCCTTCCTTCTTTCTTTCTTTCTTTCTTTTCTTTTTTTTTTTTTTTTTTTTTTTTTTTTTTTCCCTCTGGTTTCTCATTTCTTTCTTTAGGGGGATAAGCGGAGGAGAGGAGAGGAGAAGAGAGGAGATGAGGACGGGGGGGAGGGTGGCGGGGATGAGGGGCGGGATGACGACCCAAGTTCAAGCGACGGAATGCCAGCCGTCTGTCTGTCCTTTCCCTAAAACGCTCTCATTAGACCTAATCAGCTTCTCCCTGTCACCGGTGAGTGAGCATAAATCTGTCACGTATTGTTCAGAGTTATTGTCCGATAAGCCGAGTCGATAAGGACAAGGAGCTGATAGTGGCTCAAAAGGAGGATATCTCACAGGGAGGGATTCTCACGGGAGAAATGGGTCCCAATGGGCCAAGTCTCTCAACAGGAGCACTCCCCCATTCGAAGTCCAGCTGTCTCTCCACAGTAGCAGGGATGACGGAGACGTGTTTAGCAAGAAGCAGAGAAACTGCAAACTTATGAGATAAAAAAAATATATACTTTTTTTTTTCTTTTCTTTTCTTTTCGATTTGTTTCAATTTCCGTCTGCAGTGAGGTGAATAAACCGCAAATCAAACATGGCTACGGCGCAGTACTCTTCATCTTGTTAAAGCGCGCCATAAATCATAATCATCATTATCATATTAGGCCTATAATGTTCTCAAGTAAGTGCATTTCTGCCTTTCCACTTTCCCCATCCCTGCATTAGAAAATATGAATAAATACAAACTTAACAGTGTTTTTTTTTTGTTTGTTTGTTTTTTTTTTTTTTTTTTTTTTGGTTCTTTAATTACCCCCCCCCTCCCCCCACCACCACCACCGACCCCAGTCCCACCCTACTCTTGTACATCTTCTTTTTGTGTTGATTTTAAGCTTTGTTTGTTTGGGGTTTTTTTTTTTTTTTTTTTTTTTTTTTTTTTTTTGTTTTGTTTTGTTTTGTTTTTTTTTTTTTTTACAATCACAATGCTTAAGCTGATCAAGGTGAGTTTGGTCTACATTCAGCTGCTTAATCTTACATCAAAGCCTTAAGCATTTACAAATACATAAAAGGTTAAAGAAAACAAATGAAACCAATAAGAAGATGAATATTGCATTAAGTACAATGCATCTACAAACAAGGGTGCATATTGATGCCCACCCACGCACACACACACACACACACACACACACACACACACCACATGATCCCACACACACTGTCGCACAACAACGAACACAACAGCCTGCGTGTGCACGCGCGCGCGTGCACACACACACACACACACACACACACACACACGCGCGCGCGCGCGCGCTTGCGTGCGCACATTAGTCGCAGAATCAATTTGATGGGCAAGGGAAGGAGAAGAAAGAACTGCTATTGATAAGTGAAGAAGGTTGTTTTAAGAGATGGCTTGAAGGAAGACAGAGAGTTTGAACTACGCAACGATATCGGGAGTTTATCCCGAGAAACTGGACCCTGAAACGAAAAAAGAACGATCGCTATAGGTTTTAGCTCGAAATCTAGGGATTTTGAGCAGAATGTTGTCGGTAGAACAACGCAACTGCCCGGAAGGTACATAGAGATGAAGGAGATCAGAAAGGTAGGAAGGAGCTAAACCTTTCAAAGAAGTAAGGGAATGACATGAGAAGATCTGGGTTGTCTGAGAACCAAACGAGCAGCATTTTGTACTTTCTGGAGACGACTAAGAAGATTCTGGGATTGCCATTAAGAAGATAATTACAGTAATCAAGTCTAGATACACAACGAGCACTGGTCACTTTGACAACAGTCACACAGTAAGTCACTCAGTCGAGTTACGCGCCAACAGCGATACTTTCCGTCGACAAAACAGAGAGAAAAGACTTGAGAAACTGAACGCCACCCGAATCAGTAAATTGAATTAAAATGTCAGGAATATCAAAATAAACACAAAGGTTTACAGATAAATCATCAAAATGATGAGTTGGGGGGGGGGGGGGGGGGGGGGGGGGGGGGGGGGGGGGGAACAAACGAGCAAATCAGACAAATCATCGCCATGAGTTAAAAAAAAAAGGGGGGGTGGAGGGGGGGGGGGGGGGGGCGAGCGAGCGGAAGGGAAGGGAAGTATTTCTTCTTCCCATTGGCCAACCCCATCACGAGCGGGGACCGAAAATGCATGACCTATCATGTGACGAAAGGGGCGGGACTCCCCTCACGGCCACCTTGCTTCCCCAGCCACCGCGTAGTCACATGACAAAAGGGGCGGGACTTAAATGCTCTGCCGAAGCGCTTCGGCGCGCGACACGCGGCGACTCCACCAATCGCTAGTAAGCGCATTTTGAGACGATTGCGAACGCAACCCTTTGATTGACAAGTCCTGATGATGTCATCGATACTGTTTACGGGCTGTGATTCCTATAAAAACAGACTGACCCGGTGAGTCGATCTGTTCCGCTCACTCTCGGTGAATGCTGACGCTTCGTCTGAGTGCTCTGAGAAGAAGCTGCTGTCGCTGACTATCGCCCAAGCAGTCTGTGAACGAAACGGCTTCTGGTACTGCAGGGAAAACCTTGGCTTCGTGACAGAAGACAGAGGCCTACACCTCCACGCCGACCGATTATCTCCCTTGCCTGCGTGTTCTCTCTCTCGCTTCTCGACGTCATGTTGTAAGTTTGCTGCTCTTTGTCTCTCTCTCAGTCGGTCTTCCTCTCTCAGTCTCTTGTCCGTCTGTCTCCCTCTGTGTCTGTCTGTCCGTCTCTGTCTGTCTGTCTGTCTCTCTCTCTCTCTCTCTCTCTCTCTCTCTCTCCGTTCTTCTGTGCGTGTCTTTTTTTCTTGTTTTTTTGTTTTTTTTTTTTTTTGCTTTTGTCGTTATTTTGCAATTGTTTTTATTATTTTAACGTTTATCATCTCATATGAAGGCTTTTCTCTTGCATTCATGTACATGCTGTTGTCCTTGCTTTCACCGTCTCTATTCCTCCTTCGCTTCTCTCTTTCGTCGCTTTCTTTCAGTCCACCTGTTTGGCGCATCGAGGTGAGTTTACCTTTAGTCGTGCTCCACAGGAAAGCCTGAACCGTTGCACTGAACGAGCGACTTGTGAAGTAAGCTTACTGGTTTTAGTGATACAGTGAATATTGGCACAGGCCTTTTTTTTTCATACTTGCTTCTTTCTTTCTGGACTTTTTTTTTTTAAATTGCGAAATTTTAATGTCTTGCCAGTTTAAAAAAAAAAAAAAAAAAAAAAAAAGAAAAAAAAAAAAAGAATGGTTGTCCGTGATAATTGGTTGTTCGTACTGTAACGTCTACACAGGAAATAAGCCCGAATACTAGGATTCGCGTTTCTCGTCATTTCCCAGTGTTTTGACCAGTTCAGATGGTTTAATCTGAACGCTCGGTGAATCAAGCGGACGGTAGCATTCACGCACTTGACTATTTACAGATTACTATGACCATACTTGCGCGTTTGTTTGACCGTTCATTTTGCTGTCTATTCCCGAGTTTTCCGTACCGGATTTCAGTAAGAGTGTTCGCGCGGTCGCTGCTGTATTCAAACGTTGCGAACTTGCACGTCGGAAGAATAACGATAAACTTGCAGCTGATGATATGCTGAAGATTACATTTTCCCTCGGAATTCTCTACAGGTTAGCCAGGACGGGTGGGTGGTGTGGGGGTGGCGGAGGTTGGAGTTGGGGAGATGTTGACGAGCAAGCAGTTGTTTTCACAACGTGCGTCAGTTGAGCCACTGTGCACGATGAAATCCGTTCGTAATTCGTTCTTAACATCTGTAATTTAAAAAAAAAAAAAAAACATATGTAGGCCGTTCGTAATCTTAACGTCTGTAATCTTAAAAATGAAAAATCATATGTAGGCCTATGCATGTTTTTTTTTCCATATACATGTGTGTGTGTGTGTGTAGGCCTATGCACGCTTTTTGTTGCGTTAATTTGAGGAGAGGAGGAGTTTCATGTGTAAAGGAACTCGTGTGCAAGAGAGAGAGAGAGCATGGCGTATGTTTGGGCCGTAATCTTAACAGCCCTTCTTGATTGCATCTGCAGCGCTGCTGCCCGACCAGCCCCTCAGGATGCGGGACGCGACAGGAGCCCGCTTCGACGGCCCCAGGCGGAAGCGGGACCGAGTGGCGTCCCCTCCATGCCAGCCGCGCCCCGAACGCCTCGGAAGCGCAGACCACAGCCGTCTGCCCCGAGGCAGTATGATCCGCCGTCGAGGCGGCGGTTGGGTGGTGGATCCCGCCCCCAACCCCCCTCAGGTGCCTCGCCCCATCTACCCCCTCATACCCGCCTAAAGGCGGGCGGGGGAGGTCCTCTCTATTGCCATGTGAGTAATCTTTCGGGTTTATTCTCTGTGTTAGATAAATGATGATGATCTATGGGGCTTTGTGAATGCGACACCAGTCCGTGGCTGTTGTACATGTCAGACTGTGTTTTTGTTTGTGGGTTTGCCAAAGTATGGAGGGGGGGGGGGGGGGGGGGGGGGGGGGGGGGGGGGGGGGGGGGGGGGGATTGTTCTTCAGTTGTAGCTTCCGTTTAAAAAAAAAAAAAAACAAAAAAAAACGTGTGCGATGAGAGAGAAAGCGATATTATGGGAACGTGTGGAAGCAGTCTGTATGAATTGAAATCCATATTTGGGAACAGGAACATTTAAAGTGTGTGCGCGCATGTCATAGTGAGAGAGTCTGAGAATTGTCTAATGTAGTGGCATAATCTCCACGATTTTTTTTTCTCTTTCTCGCAGATTCCCAGAGGACCCAGGGAGGTCGGGGCGCCAGGCGGGTCCGGCGTGGCTGGCTGGCTGGCTGGCTGGCTGGCTGGGGTGTGTGTGTGTGTGTGTGTGTGTGTGTGTGTGTTTTGGGAGGGTGGGTGGGAGCAACTATTTTAAACATTATGTAAATAAACGGTAATTTCTTTGAAAGAATGATTACGGAGAGGAGGTAGAAAGCAATTGCACATTCAAGTATAGCATAAAATCACTCTTTAGGCACAACTACTCTTTTTTGTTGGGGACCATCCCACACAAAGGGCTTTCCTTTAAATTCTTGTGTATATTTGATTCTGATGTTGCTTAAAATATGATTTTGTAGAAACTCCCAGTAATGGTAATGAGAATCAAATGCCCAGTTGTCTTTCGGCAATGCGTTCGGTGCCTTTGTTTCATCTACGAAACCTGGTCGTGTGACTGCCAGGCTTTGTTTCAATTTTATTTCAAGTCGTTTCAAACTTTCAGAATATGTACTGCTGATGTGTACCTTGCTTGATGATGTATTTATTGTACGGCATATACTGCTCGACTCTTGGGAATACCTGGACGTCAAAAATGATTGTGGGAAGGGGCTAGCGTGTATGGTTAGCGTGTATGGTTAGATATCGTGCTCACCTTTTTGAGACCAGTGCGCTTGCTGAGGAGTTGTTATCCATGACTCCGCATCTCTCCATTCGCTTAAAATTCTTCCCACTGTTGTGTTCCATCTATGTGTTCGAAACCTGACCCGTTGAGAGTATTGTGACTGTTGAGTTTGGTGGCAAGCATTTGTTGTTTGTACAATCATTGTGCCATATACACACGGGGATGGGTCATGATAATGTTGCAGATTCATAATGATCATCAACATGCAGATGCATTCTCTTGTTGCTAGTCCTTGTATGGCCTCCTAGTGGTCAGCTGGGCTATCGATACCATTTTTTTTTTTTTTTTTTTTGTCCTGAAGTTCATTAATAATATTGTCATTGTAATTGAGTCACGGTGACTTCAGATGTTGATGTGTAGTCCATCCATTTCGTCCATATGTCTTCCCCAGCCCCCCCCCCCCCCCCCCCCCCCCCCCCCCCCCCCCCCCCAGTCCCTCGCCCTCGATCTGATCTGATTGTTGCCAAATAAATCGTTGTACATTCACCATTTTGCGTTTGAAGTAATCTGTTCATGTTTTGCTCCGTCTCTTCTTCCGTTTCTCTCTCCTTCCGCCTCTCTCTCCCTTCATCTGTCTTTGTCGTGCGTGCGTGTGTATGTTGGATAGTCCAATGACTATATATATTCTTGTCTGTCGCACTCTGTGTGTGTGTGTGGATCATATACATTTTTTGTCCGTCTGCACACCCACCCATCCACACCCATCCAAGCACGTCCGTATGCATGCACTGTACATGATCTCAAATGCGCGTGAGGAGACGCTACACACTTGTATATACACACACTCCTGAGTTCGCATGTATATATTTTTTAATATATAGCACACGCACGCAGGTGCGCGCGCGCATGCACACACTCGCGCGCACGCACACACACACACCACGCGCACACGGGCGCGCACCCACATGCTCAAACGCGCGCGCGCGCGCACACGCACACACATATATGTTCCAGCCCTTGTTGTCTTACTTATCAAGACTGTGGTCTCGTCAATTTCCCGCAGAAGCTGATGAAATTATACCCAGCTCGGAAATCGGACCCTGAAATGTTGCGCGCGCACGCACACACACACACACACACACACACACACGTGTGTGTGTATATTGGGAGTATATGTTCCCTTTTTTTTCTATTTGTTTAAATGCAGGGTTTTGTGT
>JADBJO010000126.1:953764-1013764 GCA_016801955.1 Conus betulinus | reverse complement strand
ATGTTGCCGCCAACCCTGTAATTTCAACTACTGTAATTTCATTTTGCTGTCAAACTTTAAATGCCATTATGTAATGTGATAATATAACATCCACATGAACCGCCTGTGTGCATTTATCTATTTTCGATTCTCGAATGTGCCACGAATCCTTATATGTTTCATTTTCTTTTCATATGTAATAATATATTCACACAAAAGTTTACTTTGCGGTCAATGTAAAGTGTTCGCATGTTGTTTGTTGTGTGATAAAAGTCGATATGTTGGGTAAAAATCTTATTCACGATTTTCTTCATTATTGTTAATATTATTATCATTATTTTTTTTATTTTCATTATTTTCATTTATCATTATCACCAAAAATACGAGTTATCTCCCTAAAAAGCCTCCCTCCTTCCCGTGTACTTATTTTCCAAAACCAGCTGCCAAGGAGGGTCCTGTATTGTTTGAGTATTTTCATATCTTATTACCGTCAAAATATTGAAGCTCTGTATTGAAATCTAAAGACATGACATGTGTCCTCGTCAGTTTAGAGTCGGTTGCAGGAAAGGTTTTTATATATGAGAGGGGAAAACCCGTTTGTATGGGAGAAAGGAACAAGTGGCAGTCTTTCCCAGAATATTGACGGCGGACAGGTTAAGTTAAACACACACACACACACACACACACACACACACACACACACACACACACACACACACACACACACACAGACTGACTGACTGACTGAAACCAATCTATTGTCAGATTAACTCAAAGTTGTACTGACATTTAAGAAAACATTATGAACAGAATACCAACGTTTTTCATTCAGAGCAAAAAGAAGCATAATTAACACACAAAAATACGCGCGCACACATACACATACACACACGCGCGCGCGCGCGCGTACTCACGCACATACACACACATACGCGCGCGCGTGCGCGCGCACACACACACACAACCGTACGCATTTACATAAATACACAAATACACGCATCTCAATACGAACACACCCATACCCTCACGTACACTCAAACTTACACACTCACACACAGACATACACACGCCCACACACACACACACACACACACACACACACACACACACACACACACACACACTCATATTCGAGCACGTACACACACATGCATTCACTCTCATAAACACACGCATACACGCACACATACGCGCGCACGCACATACACATCCACGCCCATTCAGGATACGCTTTGGTGTTTGGATTCCGGTCTGTCGGAGTGTAACAGCAGGGGCCCAGAAATCCAGCCGTCGGACATTGACACAAGTCTGGAGCAAGCTATAGACAAAAAGTATTTCGGAAGGATGTGTTCCATCAAACGGATGATGTGAGTGTGCTGCTATGTGAATCAAACGACGTCGTTCTAGAACACACACACACACACACACACACACACACACACACACACACACACACACAGAGAGAGAGAGAGAGAGAGAGAGAGAGAGAGAGAGAGAGAGAGAGAGAGAGACAGAGAGATTAAAAAAAACAGCCATTAAACAGAAAGCAAAGACAAATTAAAGGACACCACGCACGAAAACAACCCGTTGCTGCGCAAAGCTAACCAACAAAAAAAACGACGAAGGAAGGGGGAAGGTAGGAGAGGAAAGATCGAGAGGGGGTGGAGAAGGGAAGTGAGGGAGTGAAGAGATGACCAATTAAAGAGTCCAGATGTAGAATTAAAAGCCTTGCACTAGAGATAATGTCACGAAGAAGGTGGTAACGCTTGCTGCTGATGCTGGGATGGAGGGGAGGAGTGGTGAGGGAGGAGGGGGGGGGGAGGGGAAATGGGGTGGGGGGGGGGGGGGGGGGGGGAGGGGGGCTGGAGAGGTCCGATGACTCAGTAACAATGGAGCTTTTGGATGGAAAGCGAAAGAAAAATTGTATGAAACACCTTCGAGAAATCCACCACCAAGGACCTGGTATGAGGGTCAATAGAAGGGGAGTGGGTTAAACAAACATTACACACATACACACACACACACACATCCGGTTTTAGAAGTTTTCCACAGAGATTGATGAAATGGCGGCAAGTTTCCGTATTCTCTTCTGGGTCTCTATTGTTAAGTTATCGGAGCCAAGACTGACTGTGTTTACATGGGAGAGACGGGGGTGGGGGGGTGGAGGTGCGAAAGTGTGTTTAGTCACGTGTACTGCTGCTCAAGCTGGGCTGGTAGTACCTGCAGTTGATGTTCACTGAAAGTATTCTCCACAACTGTTATTCTCACAAAAAAAAAAAAAAAAAAAGAAAAAAAAAAAAAGTTTGGAACTTTTATGAGAAAACCCGATGACTCCAACTCCGGATTCCACGATCGCAACTACGATAGCCGTAACTAAGGCTAGGCCATCCTTACGTTATTACCCGAACCCAACTTATCAAAGTAACGAAACCGTTTATAACTTCCCTGATGGTGGAGTTGTCTTTTTTTCCTTGCTCAAGGAACCACACAACACACACACACACACACACACAACTGAAGACAGTTCTATCACATTGTGACTCACGGTCTTCCGTGGCCGAGAAAATTTCACCATGTTCTTTTGAAAAGGTGGGGAAAAAATGAAGACTAGAAAGATTTAAGCAATCTTCCCTGGCACTGTGTTGACAGAGGAATGGTAGCGGGAGCCTTCATTGTTTAACTGGGGAAACCTCGTCCGCAAATGGCTATCCCTTGACTTGAGACCCTGGGGCAAATCATCATCACTATCAGCTGCTGTGCTAGGATACCTTTTGCACAGTAGGAAGCTGTTCCTTACTGCACTATATCACCTACGTTCTTAATCGTGTCCTGTAATGACGATTTGACAACCCTGCGGAAGGCTGGGCTAAAAATAACAGGAAATTTGAGTCAGATTGTCAGATCTCACAGGACCGAAAGTAGGTTGAGTTGCCACTGCCTGCTTCAGCGGAAGTTGAGGTCACATGATCAGTGGGATGCACAAAATGGCTGACAGTAAGTTACAATTTGTAGTCGGTGGATACATTATGTTTTAAGCAATTAGTGTGACTTCTTTACGCGTTTATCTCCAGTATGAACGCACACATGATTTGCCACACAGTTCATATTCGTTTGTCAGTATATCTATCATGATAAGGAACTGTATATTGTTGAAAAAAGGTTTGTAGAATGTCGTCGGGAAGTGTTCGTCTGCTGTGACTTCAGAATCAGTCGGCATCAATGCATGACTATGATTCAACCATGCTCTTCGTGTTACGTCGTAAAACTTTTTGTCTTTACGATGCGTTGGACTTTGGACCAGTAGTAGAGAGTGTAAGAGCCAACACCTATACAAACTGGGTCGTTGTTAGAATGACAGTCGGAAAGTACTCAGGAAATTGTGAAGGTACAAGGTATTATAGATTCATGAGATAGCAATGAAACTTTCATGTATGCCACGCCGATGATAACACTTGTGACATCAGCCGTAACTGGGATGGGCTTAACTGAAAGTTGTTTTTTTTTAATGTACAATTTCACTGTTATGAGTGATACAGGTGATTTAATGAATTTGATTGATTTCTTTTGCTACCTTTTATCACATGGTTGTCATGCTAATTCTCAGACTATGAACAGTCACAATTTAGCTCTCAACATTAATTTTTCCACATCTGATTATCACAAATTTATTCTCTCTCTCTCTCTCTCTCTCTCTCTGAACGCACATGCACAGGTTTGGACTTGGCACGCACACACACACTCGCATGCACTCACACACGCAGGAAGAAAGACATGTAAGTGCTAAGTAAAGAGCAAGAACCATGATGTCCCAAATATATGTCAGCATAATCTTAAGACCAACACCAGGAAAACTTCTGGAAAATCGGGCAAACATACTAGGCCATTACAACTGCAGATGCGTATAGCTGAGCACATGTCGATTGAGACAGTAAACTGTAAATGTATATTGGCAAGTGTGTGCTAGTAAAGTGATGTAAGAGTGTAACGCAGATTTTGTGTGTGTGTGTGTGTGTGTGTGTGTGTGTGTGTGTGTGTGTGTGTTTTGCCTGAGGTGAGGAGTGACTTTTGCCTTTTTTTTTTTTTTTTCCAGTTTAAATGAGAGTGCATGAGAGAGAGGGATATGGTGTTGGTATGCCCTGCAGTAGGCAACAGTCAATAATCTTTGCCAACCATAGTTCAATGAGAACTGCCCATTTTGAGCAAGCAAATTTTGAAACATCTGACTAATTGACCATTGGTGCTCAGCCAAGGTTTAGGATTAAATGAGGGGTGGGGGTACTCAATGACCAGCAAGATACAACTGTGTGCAAGTGGGTCTCCTTGGGCTGGTACATTTGAAGTACATCTTTGACCTTTCTGATTGGAATGTTTTGAAATACTGTCACCTTTCATTTGATTGAGCAGTTTGGTGTCAAAGGTTGATGTGTATGAGATATGAATGCAGGCAGATGACAGTACCAAAATCAGTCAGTGTGAACATGGCATCTAGCCCGGAGGCCAAGGGGTTGATCTGGATCTCATTGACTTAGAAAAAAAAAATGTAAGAATTAATTCCCTTTTTCAAGAAATTTAGAATTTCTATATCAATTTTATCTTTTTATTTACTGTTACGTTTATACCTAATTTTCAGACATTCAGTTTTGAGCAGCATTTCAAGAAATTGTCAGTAAGAGTCTCAGCAGTACCTGACTTACAGAAATAGTGATCTTATGAAACAGCAAAAGATACGTGCCAAAGAACAAAGAATATGTGCTCAGTTTCATGGAGGCATCTTGTCTTAAGCAGCAACCTGAAACAAAATATTGTGTCTTCCTCAGATGAGGTGTCAAAACTTCAGAACCATCTCAGCCTGCTGCGTGAGGAGTATGTTAAACTCCAGAATCGCTTTGCGGACCTGGAGCGCCGTTACCAGGTGGCGGTGGCGGGAAGTGGGGACGGGGACAACGAGGGCAGCTTTGTCACACGCTTGCTGAGAATCATTGCAGACCTTTATGACAAGGAGCAGTACAGGTGAGGCAATAGTGGTGTGTGTGGGGGTGTTTGTGTGTCTAACCATCTGTTAACAAACTGATTCTTTCAGTAGATTTCATGTATGACCTAGCTTCAACAGAAGGAAAAAATGGTGTTTTGCACTTAGGTCATTTTTCTGCTAGCTTCTGATTTTAGACTGAGCAAAATTTGAAAACTGCCCACAAGTGCAACTTGACTTGTTTCATGGTGGGGAGGTAGGGAGAGGCAAACATGTATTTTGATCACATAAGAGTTTCAAAGAACACAGTCATTAAATAAATTGCTTAAAAAAGAGTGTATATATCTATATCTATATCTATCTACCTATCTATTTACCTATCTATCTATCTATCTATCTATCTCTATCTATATCTATATCTATATATATATATATATATATAAACGCACATAAAATGAAGATAAAAACAACAGACTCATCAAATTTTCCAAATGTTTCGACCTCAGGTCTTCCTCAGGGGACTTTGTCATATATATATATATATATTTACAGCCTCAGTTGAATTACTTTGCCCAAAGAATAAATGAAATGACCATCAGTTTTCTGAACCATCTCTTCTAGTATTGATATAAATGTGCATGTGTGTGTGTGTGTGTGTGTGTGTGGTGTGTGTTTATGTTTGTGTAGGTGGTGGTGGTGTGTGTGTGTGTGTGTGTGTGTGTGTGTGTGTGTGTGTGTGTGTGTGTGTGTTTGCATGTGTGTGTACACATAGATGTGCATGTTCGTGCATATAGTATTCAGTTTTATTCAGTAAAGTGACTGCTATTCAGCCTACATTTCCCTTGGTTTACAGTGCTTGTGTTTTCACCTTTCAGCGACCTGCGTGTACAGCTTGAGGGTGGACATCAGGTGAATGCACACAAGTTCATCCTCCTGGCACGTAGCGATGAGTGGGCCTCCTCTGACCTTGCTTACGTTTCAGAGCTGGACATGTCTGGTATGTCTGCTTTGGGAAACAGAGTTGAGGATCAGGAATCATTGGTGTCAGGCATACACATTTCTAGGCCTCTTCATTGTTTGTTTGTGTGTAATGTTTTTTAAAAGATCCTCTGAAAAAAATGAAGGAAAAAGAAACACCTTGTCCATTTGACCTTAAGTTTGAAAAATCTGAAAGTCAAATGGTCAGTTTGCTGTTATCAATGATGGATGATTTCAAATTCATAAGTGTTAAAGATTGAAGGTTGATGCCAAAATTAAACCTTTCTGACTGAGTAGAAAAGGTAATTTAGGTTTATTTAAAGCGTAAATTTTCTATGCAAATTTTACAGTTATGGGATAGTATGCATGCGCACAGGCCTTAGATATGACAAGGATATTTTTAACCAAAGAACTCAAAATCTACTTAACCTTCTGTAGTGCCTTGATGCTTCAGTGTCTTTCTTTCTCCATTTTCTTCTGAGTTCAGTGTCTAAAGAAACCCTTTTGGCTATGTACCTTTTTTCCCCAGATATAAAGTTGGAAGTTGGTCGAGCTCTGTTGCGGTGGGTGTACACAGACGAAATCAACATCAAGGCAGAAGACACTTTTCTGCTGGAATTACTCAGAGCCGCTACTCGATTCCGACTGGAAGCACTCCGCAAGAGGTGTGTACTGGTAGTCCTTCATCTATGTTGGTTGTAGAATCAGCATGGAAAGGGAATAGGCACTGGTGTGTAGTGGAGTGTTCATTCATAAGTTTTGAAATGAATACAAAATGTTAATACAAAAAAAAAAAAAAAGTTGTTCACAGTTGCAGTTGATCCCTTTTTTTTTTAAAAAAATTTTTTTTTTAAACAATTTCTGTTTATAGTCTTTTTTTCATGAAAGAAGCTTTTTTTTTCTTCCTGCATGTTGGGTGAATGCACATGTTAGGTATTTGCCATGTGTCATCCTTGACCCCCCCTACCAGTCTGTCCCTTTCCCCCTTCCGTTCCTCCCCCCTCATACACATACAGCAAAAACAACAACAAACATACACAGATTTTAAAAAAGTGATGCAGTTTTAGTGTTCGATTTGTTTTTACCTTGGAACATTTTTTCCTGTGTTCAGGTGTGAGAACGGCCTGATCTCGTTTGTGAACATGAAGAACTGCATTCAGTTCTATCAGACGTCGGAGGAGATGGGGGCGGAGGTGCTGAAGAAACACTGCTCGGAGCTCATCTCTAACCACTGGGTGAGGGAGGGATGTCTCCATGCAGAGGCGTGTTGTGTGCATTTGATATTGAGGAACAGGGGTTTGGTAGGAGAGTGGAGAGTAAGGTGGTTTGTGTGTGTATGTGTGGATGTCTTTTGTGCGCTTGAAGATTTCTAGTTAGATATGAGGAGAGGAGGTTTGGTTAGAAGAAGAGTGGAGGGAAGGTGTGTGTGTGCATGAGCGTGTGCACTTGTGTGTGTGTGTGTGTGTGTGTGTGTGTGTGTGTGTGTGGTGTGGGTATATTTGCACTGAAATTAATAGGGTTGATGTTGAGAAGAGGTTTGGTAGTTGGGCGGATTAAAGGGGATTTGATGTAAGAGTGGAAGTGCATGTGTGTGTGTGTGTGTGTGTGTGTGTGTGTGTGTGTGTTTTGGCATGCCCAGATATCAGTTGAATCATTGACCCATATTTTTACTCCATGTCTCTCTGTGGTTTCAGAATGAGTTCACCAGCGATGACTTCAAAACCATGCCGGCCCCATTGCTGTACAACATGTTCAAGGCCAAAACAGAGTTCCCCTTACATACTGCCATTCGGGCTTACAGGGAAGATGTGGTCTTCCTCTATCTTATTGAATTTGATGCTCAGGTATGACACGGTTTAGATGATGTTCTTTTTTTTACTTGGGTTTTGAATTATGAAGCAAGTGATAAAATCACAAGGCTAGCAACTTTTATCCGAAGTTTAAAACTGTCAGTTTGTAATTTGTTCTGATCTCTCAGTTTTTAGGGCAGAAGATGAACTCTAATATTAAACTGGTGTATTTTGTACTGTTTAAAAAATAATTACAAAAAAAAAAAAGAATGAAAGCTGCACACCAAAATCGAACAAAGTTTGTGAAAATCTTGTAGCGGATGCCGTTTAATGTACTGGCTGCATGAGTCGTTGTCACTTAAAATTTAAATAGGTTTGAAACACTTGTATGGTTGACACTGATGTCTGAGATGTCATCCACATTCGTGTTGAATGGACTTTCCTACTGTTGCTGTCACGCAGTGCTTTTCCAGTCACATACATGCACAGATGCATACACACAGACACACACACACACACTCACAGACACAGACACACAGACACACACACACACACACACACACACACACACACACACACACACACACACACACAATTGTTTTTGATTCGTAATAACTAACATTGTAAATAACACCAAGAGCAGCTTGAGCAGATGGCTGAAAATGCTGTTTTTCATAATGATCAGCCCTCCTCAAATGATCTGTGTGGAAAAGAAATGTAGAGACGGAGCACCCTCGATGGGCAGATGCGGCTGGACTGGGGAGTTGCAGGATAGTGGTAGATGTGGGTGTTGAAGTGTTTGAAAGGTTTAACAAAGCTGTGAAGGCATCAGGTTATTGGGTGTGGATGTGCACCTGATAGGAGGCAAGTTTGCTGTTGAGCTTGTTGTGCAGTGTCCCACCAGAAGTGTGTATTATCAGTTTCTGAATGTAGCTCAGATTTGTTATTTGATTGGGGTTAGAAGGGTTGATTAGAAACAGTCTTAAGTTGAAATGATACCTTTGAAGATCAGCATATCTGCAGATATTCCTGCATGTTATTGTCTAGCAGTTGGAACACCAAATTTGTCTGCTGTCTGTGGTTCACTCCTTGGGAAGAGATGGATTTTTGTTTTCTCTCTGATACACTGATACATGTAAAACCTCCTGTTCTCTGAACCACCTTTGTATGTGCAGAAAACCATGCGCACATGTAAAATCTTGCAAGGCATGTCCGAGTTCAAAGGGTCATGAGTTGATGTTCTGCTGCCCTTCACCCTGTTCTCTCTCTTCTTGCAGGTGGCTGAAAATTTCTTTATAACCCCACGTATCCTCCTATGCTCCCTGTTTGTTCCCCACTCACAAATTCTGGTACAGTCTTTACCTTCAAACCACCTGTCTTTAGTCTTTAAAGAAAATATCCTTTTTTCTAACTTCTGCCTCGTCAGACCTGTTGGCCACTGTGTATATATGGAAATGAGTAAGTAATGTTGCTTATAGCCCAGCCAACTGCAAAGGGCCATATCAGGGCTGTCATCGCATTCAAGCCAACTCGTATACAAAAAAAGAAAGATTACATGACCCTTTAAAATACACCATCTAAAAACACACCAATACTTTCATTAAAAATGTTTCTTCCGTAAAATCGTTGATCAGAAAAATGTTTTTCTCTTTCAGAAATTCAAAGACCACATCAGGTGGGACCTCTCTGAACTAGGTTTTCATGGAGTCTGCTGTAAAATGTTTATGTCTCACATCATGCAAGTCCCAACTCTCTAAAGGAACATGTTAGTGATTGGTACATGATATGGAATGCACCACGGAGCTTCCTCACCTTTTAAAAGATAAGAATGGGTGGTAAAAGGAGCGGCCTGTAGGCAAACAGCACGGGGTTGTTTCTTCTTGACATGTGGATGTATGCCTGCAGCTGCCCAGCAAGGTGAACGAGGTGGACAACAAGGGGGGACATCCCCCTGGACCTGGCCCTGCAGTCCCTGCAGAAGAGCGTGGCCCTCACCCTCCTCAAGAACCATGCTGACGTCAACCGCAAGGACAACGCCGGCAAGTGTCTGCTGCACAAGGCCATCAAGAGGGGTGAGTGTGGTAAGGGGAGAGGGTTCTTTCGCACATCCACAGGGTAGCAGTTCCGCTCTGAGGATGATTATGATGTCCGTATGTAGATGAATGATTTTCCTTTTCATTTGCTGTCCTTTTTTAGCTAAACACAGATTATCTTTTTCATTCATTTTGTGTTTTTAACATCTTTTTTTATTTTAACAATTTTTGACTAATTGTGTGATATACTATGTCATTGATATTACAATTTGTGGAATAGATTAATGCTTTAACGATTCACATTGAGTACATTATTTTATGTGCAATACAGTATGAGTATCTACTGAATATGAAACAGTCAGGATTTGGTGCAGTTTAGTCTGCGTGCCTCCATTTCATATTCTGAACAATTTGTGTCTTATTCATTTATTATTTCAACAAGAAACAAAATTACAAATTGGGGGGAAAAAGGTTGCCTGAAGGACTGTTGAGTAAAGCCCTTGCGACGCACTGCCACCTTTGTTGAGGAGACTGGGGAACCCATCTGAAGAAATGACAAACGAGACAACAAGAAGCCCTTGCTAATTTGATAACACTACAGCTGGATTATTGTTCAGCAACACACGAAGAAATCATTCTGGAAGTAGATGTGTGCATAGAAATCCTGTGGAAACGAATGGGAAAGGTAAACATGTTTCACCGTGACACACATTCCTGAAGATGGAAGATGGCTACCTTTGTGATAGGCTGATTAATGGTGCATACAAAAAAACTCTTGCCAGTAATGAATTGCAGAGCTCTAGCCAAGGAACAAAGAGAGAGAGAGAGAGCAAAAGAAGGAAATCGCGATTCATTTGGATCGATCCTCGTAGAGTTTGACTCATCTTTTGATAAAAATGTCCGTATAGGATGGAATATCCAGATCCACATCTGGAAGCAGAAGGAGAAGCAAAACTAGTGGCTTTGTGGTTGCACTCCAGTGGCTCACAGCATCAGTTTTTTCCCCCTTTTGGCATTCAGTTTTCTGTCTCTTTTTATCTTTTGAGTATTTTGCACATTTTCTCATATAGTTTGTTATTGGTTTTGATTATCTGGTTTCTTTTTGGTATGTTCTTGGGGGATTGTAAACATGCTTTTTGTTAGGCAAACATATTTATTTTAAGCAGTGGAGTGAAACTCCCCTATCCTAACCTTGACAGGTATGATTCCCTTCCTGAACGAGGCCTGAATGAAAATGAGCAACCTCTTTCACTATATAATTTGATTGTATTAGGAGTACCTCATTGAAATTAACGAAAATGCGCAATCTTTTTCACTATGTAAAACTGTATTAGGAGTACCTCATTAAATGTAATGAAAATGACCCAACTCTTTCACTATGTAAATTAACTGTATGTTTCTACTACCTTCTTAAACTGAGTGAAAATGATCAAGCCCTTTCACTATAGAAATTATCTTCGTGTTTCGACTACTCTAACAGGTCTTACAACCAACCAGTCTTGGTCCTAAAACGACTTTTGCGTGAAAGATCAGCTGAAGAACAGGTGAACTGCAGCAAAAATAGTGTCGCAATGATGAGCAAAAGGCCAAAGATAAATCTGTAAAGTAAATATCACTAAAATGTGACTCCTCGACAGCACATTTGCGACTTGTATCAAGAAGGCTGGTATACAAAATGTCATTGGCGTCATCATAAAAAGAAAGGAGCTAACAAAAATTACAGAAGCATGCAAGATGAAACAATTGCAATTTTCTTTTTTCATCAAATGGCTTGAGGTGGGAACTATACAGACAAAAATATTATTGATTTCAGCCAGATGGGAGAGTGGAGAGAGTGGTGACAGGGAAGTTGCCCCAAATTTTTAAACACATCGACATACATGAGCATTGATAAAACGGGCTTGGGAGAGGTTTTTGTGAACTTCCTCTCTATGTCTGTCTGATTGGCTAATGCTGTAATTGCCATTCCATCCATTGAGCACAAATGAATGAAGTGAAGGCAAACAGGATATTCTGTACTAGGACTTTGCCATTGTGAGGCCAGACCAAAAAAAAAAAAAACCCCAAAACTTGTATTGTTGTAGCAAAGTAAAATGATTTTTGAGAGTTTTTTATGCAGTACATGTGCAGAGGGGCTTTAATAAACATGTCTTGACTGCTTGAATACTTTGTGGATAACTCCAGATGGTTGGGTTTTGAAGACATCTGTACTGTAGTATGATCCTTTTTATTAGACCCTTTGGATGAAGACTTGATTCTATTTTATTTTTCAAAGTTTAATTGAGAGGTACAGCTGTGCTCCTGTTACTGTCTGTGTACTTAGATCTGTTTCACCGCTGAGTCATTGGAAGTGTTTTTTTTAAACAAAAGTATTTTGAAGGCACGAAATTTCTCACCATAAAGCAGCGAAGTTTGTATGTATTGGATTCTGTTTTCTGTTTAGGTGATGGATTTTCTGCCAAATTTCTCATTGGCAACAAGGCAGACACCAATATGGCGACCTTTCTTGACAAGGAGACCCCATTGCACATGGTGGCGTGCTTCAACCCTGAGGTGACCCCTGTGTCTACACTGACGGAAATGGCGGAAGTGGCCAAACTTCTACTGGAGTCTGGCGCTGACCCAAATGTTCAGGATACATCTGGCAGGTGAGTTGTAGTGTGTAAGTGTGTGTGTGTGTGTGTGTGATGTGTGTGTGCGTGTGCATGTGTGTGTGTGTGTGTGTGCGTGCATGCATGTGTACAGACCTGTTTACCCCTTATGATATGGGAATTATGGCCAAAAAAGATAGTATGGGGAAAAAAAAAAAAAAAATTGTTAAATGCGAAGTTTCGTCTGCTACCATTTCAGTCAAAAGCAGCAAGAAGACATTTCCCAGAGTGCCTTGCGTCTTTCACTTTGTCAAAGATAGCGACAAAGTGGTCTTATGCACTAACGGCCAGCTCTTCCAAATCTTTAAAAGTTGTGAAAGTATTGCGATTATGTAAATAACAGGTGGGTTTTTTTGTTGTTAGATTACTGGTTTTGTCAGAGATATTACAGGTACATGAATTTGGGGTAAACAGGTCTGGTGTGTGTATGTGTGTGTGTGTGCGCGTACGTGCACACACGTAAGGCCAGTCTGGAAACCATTTTTGAATGGGTGTGCCCCCAAGTATCGGCTTCCTTTGTCACACTTGATCATCACAGGCAGACCATGAAATGAGTCCTCAATATTCACTATTACTGTTGTGTATTCTGCTCATTCAGTGATTGATGAAGTTTTCAGGGCCGGAATAGCTCAGTGGTAGAGCGCCGGATTCGTAATCTTGGGGTTGCAGGTTCGAATCTCCACGGGGCCGTTTCGGTACAGGGGGATTTTTCCCTCGGAGTTAACATTGGTTCTGACTCCATTTCCAGTACAGTCCTTCGAATGAGACTATAAACCGAGGTTCTGTGTGTGAATGCACGCATATCTTGCACACACGTAAAATCCCATCACCAAGTTTCGGAATAGAAGGCCAGTTTGGCTGTTGGTATGGATGACACGTTACACATAGCATGCACCTTCCCTGAAGTTGGAGTATGGCTGCCTTAATGGCAGGATAAAAAAAAGGTCATACACACAAAACTCCACTCTCTATACAGGGGGTGACCGCAGGAGTATCAGCCTGCGTACACAGAAGAAGAAGTTTTCAATGACTAATTTTCGTGGTAGTTTTAAGCTTTGTTGCAACTGAGAGTAATGATTACCATTTGATCTTCATACAAGCTTCTTTTAATCTTCCTTTGTGTCATGGCAGACAAAACTGTTGAAAAATGTGTCATGTAATAGAGGACTTTGCCTTGACTTGTTAGATAGCTTGCATCTACACATTATTTGTATAAACTTGAACAGACATCATGATACTTTGTTTGCTTTACACACTCCAAATTTTGTGTTACACATGGACTGTTGTGTGTAGAGTTGGGCTGGAAATAAGTGAGAAAGTCTTTGTTTGGATATGCAGGTTTAGTTGAATTCAGTGGGGACCTGCACTGTGCATTGCAAACACGGCGATGTGTTTCAGCACCCCTCTTCACAATGCAGTGTACTGCAAAAACGACGCGGTGGTACGTGTGTTGCTGCAACATCCCCTGAACCTGGAGATAAAGAATTCTGACGGTCACACTGCCCTCTGGCTGGCCCTGCAACAGGTGACATCTCCACCTTTCCTGGTCTGTTGTCCTGTCTGTCATGGTGACCTGCTTCATTTGTCTTGTCTTGTCATCCTGTTTGTTGTCATGTCTGTCATGGTGACCTGCGTCATTCATTCATCTTGTCTTGTCATCCTGTTTGTCTTTTATCCTGTCTATCATGATGACCTGCTTCATTCGTCTTGTATTGTCGTCCTGTTTGTCTGTTGTCCTGTCTGTCATGGTGACCTGCTTCATTCGTCTTGTCTTGTCATCCTGTTTGTCTGTTGTCCTGTCTGTCATGGTGACCTGCTTCATTCGTCTTGTCTTGTCATCCTGTTCGTTCGTCTGTTGTCATGTCTGTCATGGTGACCTGCTTCTTCATTCGTCTTGTCTTGTCATCCTGTTTGTCTGTTGTCCTGTCTTAGTCAGGCACCCAAGTTTTTCTGCTTCTTGGTGGATTCTTTTTTTTTTTTTTTCATCTCATGTGGAAAATGATGAATGGTGAACTCAAATTAAACAAGCCAAAAAAGTTTTAATCGTTTGAAGCCAGATACAGGCTGTGAGGTGCCATTAACCCCATCACTATCTTACCCTGACCCTGAGGGGGGGGGGGGGGGGGGGGGGGGGGGGGGGGGGGGGGGCGACGGGGGGCGAAATGGCAGTCTGAGTGCCTTACCCCGAAGGATATTTGGGATAACAGTGATGGACTTTCTTGTTCAACAGTTAAGGGAGCCAACTGCATTTCTTTTTGTCTAAAGTAGTGCATGGTCGTGTTGGATTAGAACAGGCACCATTGAAGACCACCAGAGTGATTTGTAAGTAGAGCAGGGTCTCCTCTGGTGGTTTACCTCATGATGATAGTGTTTGCTTCTTGTGGACCGCCAGTGCTGTAGGACAGAGTTTGTGGCTGTATGTGGGGATTCAGTATGAGCAATGTGGCATTTATGCCACCGGCTTGGTATGGAAGACGAGTTGGCAGGAAACTGAAGAATAAAAGTATAGTCTTGGTTCTGGCATCCATGCACAGAGTTCATTCCTTGCTAAGATTCAGCAGTTAAAGGTTGAAGAGCTGGAATAATCAGAATGCTGATCAGGGCTGGGACACTTGTTAGTGGCTTGAATCACATCAAAATTAAAAAACTGGAATTTAGATCATAATGCTAATCAAGGCTGGGACGCTTGTTAGTGGCTTGAATCACATCAAAATTGAAGAACTGGAATCAGTCAGAATGCTAATCAGGGCTAGAATGCATGTTAGTGGTTTGAATCAAATCAGAACCAAAAAACTATTGCGACTGAACCCCCCCCCCCCCCCCCCCCCCCCCATAAAAAAAAAAGAAGAAAACAACAATAGCAACAACCACAACAACCAAGCAAGCAAGCTTTGTTTGAAAGTGCTGGCTTGGATCAATACTACTTTAGAGATTTTTTAGTGGTCAACTCATTCAGGAACCTGAAGTGTAATACTCCATCTTTCTTTTTTTTTTTCTTCTTCTTTTTATTTTATTTTATTTTTTTTTTATGACTGGTTTGAGTAGAAGATTCTTTAGCAATCTTATGTGCTTTTCATCTTCTTCTTCATTCATTCTCTCTGCCCCTCCACTTACCTTTTCCCTCCTTCTGTTCATTCGTCAATACCTCCTCCTTCTCCCTCTCTCCTCCCATCCTCCCCTTCCATTCCCCCTTTCCAACCTCTTCATCCTCTCCACAGCCCCCCCCCCCCTCCCCCCCACCAATTCTGTCGATAATGGGTTGGTTGCTGTGTGTATGTAGGTAGTGAGGCCACTGACGACAGTGCAGAGGTGGTGTATGGCCCTGACAGCTTCGCCCAGCTGCTGATCAATGCTGGCAGCTCTCCTGATGCTGTGGAACCTGAGACAGGTAAGCCTGAGGCAGCTTTCTGGCTGGACTATGTCACACCAAGGCTTACCATTCTTATACCACATTACAGTAAACCAACTAACACCAAGGTCAGCTTGTTGTAGCTAAGTTTGTGCTACGGAGTGAACTTCCTTGAAAATTGATTCACTTTATTTTCAACTTTGTAAGTGCTAAGTGACTAGTGAGAAGTGATTTTTTACACTGAAAAGTTCTTTTGTTATTGGGTTTCTATTTGGGGGGAGGGGACTGCATACATTTGCATGTCTTTCTTGAAGTGGAATTTTTTTTATGGAATATTGCCAGGGATAAACTCCCTTGTGAAGATTTTTTTTGTGTATAATGTACATGCTATACACAGAGCCCTGGTTCACTGCCTTCTTGAAAGATTAGCACACAGAGAACACCTTGAAGTCCCTTTGAGAAGGAAAGAAAAAACAAAACAAAAAATCTGTCCTGTCAGAGACTTAGGAGGTTTCTTACTTCCAGGCGGAAGCTTTACCTATAAGGCCACCTTTGCACAATGGATGAAAGAGAGGAAAGCCTTTTGTTCCTAACACAGCATTATTTTTGTAACTGATCATAAAAAAAAATGCCAGATTCTGAAGCCCTTCATGCCTTGGATCTCATGGTGACTTCAGTTTTCTTTTTTCTTTTTCCCACCTCCATGCTGATGATGAGTTTGTGTCCAAATTACTGGTATCGGCAAGTTTATGGGAACTGTCATTGGATGGATGTGGTGGCGCCCGCTGAAGGCAGAAGCTCGCTCACGTCTGCTCTGCGGCATGGCTGTTGCTGTCGTCAGCATGTGTATAGTAAATGGCCCTGTGTACTCTACATCATACAGATCAGCAGCATTGCAGTGTCTCCTCTTTCGGGTTGCTTTGTGGTGACTTGATTGACCCTTATGGACAGCAGTTCTATAGGTGCAACAGAAGAAATCGAGATGTAGCTGTATAAGAGTGAGCTGGAATGAAGTGAATGTGTTTGAGTAATGACACTGAATTAGCTAGGGAGATGAGGGAGAAGAAAAGACCTTTCAACAGGTCAGTGACATCGCCTTTTCTTTCATTGGATGTTGCCAGGTAACAGTCTGCTGCACCTGGCAGCGAAGACTGTGAGGCAGGCAGCGGGCGTGTTCCTGGCTGAGCATGGTGCATCAGTCAGCCACGCCAACACACCCGGGTGAGGGATTGTGTTGTTTGTACGTTGGTGCGGGGAGGCATGTGTGGAGGGTGTTGATAACTCTGAGTGTGTGTGTGTGTGTGTGTGTGTGTGTGTGTGTGTGTGTGTGTTGTGTGTGTGTGTGTGTGTGTGTGTGTGTGTGTGCGCGCGCGTGTGTGTGTGTGTGTGTGTGTGTGTGTGTGTGTGTGTGTGTGTGTGTGTGTGTGTGTGTGTGTGTGTGTGTGTGTGACAGACAGAGAGATAGAGAGAGTGTGTGTGTGTGTCTCTGTGTGTGTGTGTGTGTGTGTGTGTGTGTGGTTGAGAAAAGAAAGAGATTGATTGATAATCATAGTCTCCAAGGGTAACAGATAAGCAAGTAGATGTTTTTTTTTTCATCCGGCCCTTGCCGTTTCAGGGACTAGGGATATCAACACGCCCTTTTCCTCACTGAAGATGTCTTACTGTTCAGGTAGAAACTCAATTTTCCTCACTGAAGGTGTCTTAATGTCCAGGGAGAAACTCCCCTGCACTTTGCCTGTGAGGCTGGCCTCACGCGACTGGTGAGAGTGCTCCTGGACAAAGGAGCCAACCCCAACTCCCAGACCTTCGCCGCCAAGATGTCGGCGCTGGAGAGCAACCTGATGGCCCTGGGAGTGTCCGGGGAAGAGGCGTGTCCAATCAGCAGACAGACACCGCTTCACCTGGCTCTGGCCAAGTCCCACGGCTCTCTGTGGTGCAAGTTTTTCTGGATTACAAAGGTGAGAGAGAGAGAGAGAGACGTTTTGTTTTTTTTCTACCTTTTTCCTTAAAAGGTAGCTCATCCCTTTTTTTTGGTCATTTTTTTTTGGTTATATCCAAGGTGTGCATTATTTTCTTCTCCAGTCTCATGAACTGTGGAAATAATTTTTTAAAAAAGTAAAAAAGGTTAATTGTGATGTTATAATGGTTATTGCAAAAATTGAATATGCGATTTTATGCGAAAGTGCATCATAAATTGTGGTCTTTCAGTCTCAGTCTGCCCCCCCCCCCCCCCCCCCCCCCCCCCCCTTGTAAACTTTAATCATTGTTATGAGAAGTGAAATTCTTGCGCTTAACACTGAAGAGGAAATCTATTGGCTGTTCAGTCATGTATTATCCTCTGATGTCATCATAAATGTGAAAAGGGTATCTTCCTGTCTTCATGGGCAGTACGGGTAACAATGGCCAGGTGTCAGGTTTTCATTTGATGCAGGTGTAGATCTGCCCTGTGTTCTCAACCAGCATGTTTTCTGGAATTACGATTGCAGTTACACTGAAAACATTCAAAGAGGAAGAATTCAGTACAGGGAGTAATAAATACAATCAAATATTAGAAAGAAAAAAAAATCGAAGCATCTGGTCAGCGTCTGCCTAAGATGTCATCAAGGGAGATCACACCTCTGACTCCGTCGTTCCAACTGTTCACAGCGGAGGTGCAGCAGAGCTCGGACAAACATGCGTGTGGTACCCAACTTTAACCTCAAAGACTCGGAAGGTCAGACGGTTCTGGGGCTGGCGCTGTGGGGAGGTCTGCATGAAATGGCCGCAGCCTTCCTGGCGGCGGGAGCCAACATCAACGAGCGTAACTCGGCGGGCATGACCTTGCTGCATGAGTCCATCGAGAAGCAGGACACCGTCAGCGCTCTGTTTCTGATCGAGCACCATGCGGACATTGAGGCTGTGTGAGTGTGATGTTTTCTGTGTTTAGCACCATGCCGACATTGAGGCTGTGTGAGTGTGATGTTTTTTTTTTTGTGTTGAGCACCATGCCGACATTGAGGCTGTGTGAGTGGATTGTGATTTGAGTGAGTGGATTGTGATTTGAGTCAGTAATGGGATATTTTCTGGGATGATGACACCATGCCAACATTGAGGCTGTGTGAAGGGGTTGTGATCGTCAGTCAGTAATATAATATTTTCTGTGTTGAGCACCATGCCGACATTGAAGCTGTGTGAGTGGGTTGTGATTTGAGTCAGTGATGTGATATTTTCTGTGTTGAGCACCATGCCGACATTGAAACTGTGTGAGTGGGTTGTGATCGTCAGTCAGTAATGTGATATTTTCTGTATTGAGCACCACTCTGACATTGAAGCTGTGTTAGTGGCTTATGATCATCAGTCAAAAAATGTGATATTTTTCTGCATTGTTGTATACTGTTGTTGATCGATAATGTGATGGGTTTTTTTTTTTTTAAATTGTATTGCATTTATCTACTGTCAATCCTTTTCATCCTTTTTTTTTTTTTATTCTAACGTCTTCCTCATCTCTCTCAACTCTCCAGAGTGGTATCCCTTTGATGCTTCTCATTCTGGCCACCCCAACACAGCTACATACAGATTCCTTCTCTTGCAGCCCCAACACTGTTAGTCCACACTGAGCCCTTAGTTTGGGATTGACATGAGGCAGCCCATCAGAGGAGACTCTGCACTGCTATGGAAGGACTTAAGTGGCATTCAGGAGTGCTTGTTATGACCAAGCATAAGCAGGACGCCAGCTACTGATCCACTTAATGAAAGCTACAGTTGCTTAGTCTTTCTTTTGAAGATTTCACACAACAGCTTTACTGCCCAAAGATTTCTCTGTATCCATCTCCAGAGGGTACCACCTGCTTTTGGCACTTTGTTTTAGATCAAGCATTATACTATATTTCAAGTTTGTTAGTGGATTGGTATAGTTTGTATTTAGTAGGAATACACAGAATCCTTTATCACACAGAATTTTGCATAAATGTAAGGGGGATGTAGTTTGCTGTGTATGTGTGTGTCTGTGTTTTGTTGATGTTTATGACTGATCATTATAGTCACTTGTGTGCTCGTGGAAGATCAGAAAACTGGTGTGAGTATCAACACATACTCACCATATTGTGGTCACCAGAATCATTGCCACTTCAGTTTGCATCAGTTTTAGAGAAAAGCTAATCTCGCCTGTCACATCTTTATTTTTTCATCCATTACAGGTCTCCGGACAAGTTGCGTCCCTTGCAGCGTGCGATTGCTCGGCATCTGCCGGTGATTGTGGAGACGCTGTGTCAGCGGGGAGCCAACATGGACGTGCTGGACAGCAACGGCAACTGCCCCTTGTGGCAGGCGCTGGAAACGGGACAGGAGGACATCGCCCACATTCTGGTTGGTTCTTCTCTGTCTGACTGTTTCTACTTCTCTTCATCATTTTTTTTTATTTGTTTTATGGGTACACATAACGAAAAAATTCCAATAGCTGACATCAATCATGTACACAAACATCATGCAAGGTTATAAAATGTGTTACATACATACATTCTCATCTCAAATCCATTGAAAATTGACGTTAGGAGGAAGTAAATCATACAGATATATTTCAGTGACCCATTGTTCTATCAAGGCTACAAGGTTGTGAACAACATTGAATAGAAAACAAAGAGAATATACAGTACACAGTATCAATATACATGCATATTCAGTTTTGGGAGGAGAAGAATTGTTAGCTTGCACTTTATTTCCCCCATTACTAAATTGTTCAGCAAAATAGATATGTGTGTGTGTGTGTGTGTGTGTGTGTGTGTGTGTGTGTGTGTGTGTGTGTGTGTGTGTGTGTCGCTTTTGTTTTCCTGCATTTGCAGGCTTCAGACACAGTTTTTACCCAGCCAAGATATTACAGTTTTAACAGAATTGTTTTATGGGTAATGTTACCAATAATGTTGATGGTAACAGTGTCAAGAAATGAACAGTCAGTCAGAAATGTTGCCATATGCATTTGTAATGTATTTAGAAGAAGAGAGAGAGAGCTCTGTCATACATTACTGTAACTTTTTAGTTGTTACATGCATTTGACTTCAATGGACTGATATAAATACTTTATTTCTTGCGTTTTTCATTCTTATTCATCCTTTCGTTCCTCCATTCTATTTCTGGTTTTCTCTCTTTTTTCTGTATTTTAATTTCTCTCCGTTCCTCTTTCTCTCTTTTTCTTCCTTTCAGTTTGTCCTCTGTGCATCCATTGCCCATTTCTCTCTGTTCCTCTCACATTTTAGTTCTCCTTTCATTTTCTGCTGTGTCTCCTTCTTCCCATTTCTTCTCTCCTGTTTGCCCTTGTCTCAGTTTATCCTTGGATGTATGTGTATGTCTTTCTATGTGAGAGTGTGTGTATTGGTGAGGTGGTTGTGTATTCCTTACATTTCTTGAATCGTCCATTGCCTGATATCCTTGTATATATGTCACTCTGTGTGTGTGTGTGTGTGTGTGTGTGTGTGTGTGTGTGTGTGTGTGTGTGTGTGTGTGTGTGTGTGAGGGAGGGAGAGAGAGTGTTGTGTGTGTGTGTGTGTGTGTGTGTGTGTGTGTGTGTGTGTGTGTGTGTGTGAGTGAGGGGAGAGAGAGTGTTTGTGTGTGTGTGTGTGTATGTGTGTATGTGTGTATGTGTGTGTGTGTGTGTGTGAGAGAGTGAGGGAGAGAGAGTGTTTGTGTGTGTGTGTGTGTGTGTGTATGTGTGTGTGTGTGTGTGTGTGTGTGTGTGTGTGTGTGTGTGTGTGTGTGTGTGTGTGTGTGTGTGTGTGTGTGTGTTGTTTGCACACTTGGTAAATTTTTCCTTCGTATGTATGTAGACATGCTGTTCGTGCGTGTGCTGTGCATGTATATTATGTATGCACATGGAAGTTAGCATGACTAAAGCTTTTACATATTTACACATAAAATGCACCATTGATAATCAATCCCTCCCTACCCCTCCCCCCCTCAGGTCCACCACAAGTGTGATGTCAACCTGTGGTCCCCTGGTCCCAGTGCCTGTCAGCAGACTCTGCTTCATCGTGCCATTGACGAGAACAATGAAACTGTCGCTTGCTTCCTGATCCGCAGGTATGCCTCTCTTATTGCAAAGCAGTTGATAAAAAAAGGTATGGATTTAGTGGGATGTAAGTTGATCCACATATGTGAAAAAAGATGTTCATTATCCAGACGTAAAGGAACAGATTTTTGAGAGGGAGATGGAATGGTGCCTTTTTGTTGTTGTTGTTTGTTGGCCGTTTTGTTTGGATATGTTTTTGTTTGCACACAATATGTTGTTTTGAGCTATCTCCAGCTCAGCATAATAACTCAGAAAAAGATGGGGAAAGAAAAAGTGATGGTATACTAGTCTTAGCAGCACTGTTTGATCATGATTTTTTACCTTTGCTAAGATATTATACTGTCACCTGGGTCTGTTGGTTGGCTGGTATGTCTGTCTGTCATTAAGATTAAGCATGAATCACTGAATGATTGTAACTAAGTTTGGTGGGAAGATGGAATGCCACCCAAAGACAAACCTGTTGGATTGTGGGGGCAGAGTGGGATCACAGGGTGGATCCAGGTCTTGTTCAGTGTCTGCGGGGACTGTCTGCGATTTTTCCAGTGGCCTTGTAGCTACTTCCGTCAGTAGTTTTGAATAGGATGACAACTTATGGATACTAAAGTGAAGTTTTGCCTCAAAGACCAGGATCAGTTCAGTCATTACCAGCAATGATTTGCTTTGAGATCATTGTAAAGAAAGAATTGGAATGATTATCATGCTTAAAGGACATCCTTAATGAATCTCTGTGGACACTGATTTTGATCAGTGTAGATCAATGTAGTTTGATCAGTTTCCAAAACGAGGTATGAATGGAAGAGAAGAACTTTATACGAGGAATGACAGAAAAGAAAGATCATTATCGCTTGAAAAATAGCACAATGTTCTTTGAGATCTTGTTGGTTTGTGGTTTAATGATGAGAAGCTCAGGTTCTGGACTAGCTGACATGGATGAAAAGTGTTCACCTTTAAGGCAAATGAAACAAACTGCAGCGTTACCAGAACACAACGAAAAAGCGCGGAAGAGCACTCAAAACAAATTTCTTGTCTTGTTTTGTGTCATGCATTAAGTGCGTTGCTTCACACTTTGTTTTTGTGCTCTCTTTCACTTTTAAGGTCATTTCAATCTTTTTTCCAAAACGCATTTGTTGTTTTATTTATTTTTTTTTTTTTTGGATAACAGATTCATGATATTATTGGAACCCACAAAGAACCAAGTGTGGTTTCCTGAGCAGTCCATTAAGAACAGTGGTGTCATAGGGCTGGAGTTTTTGAGTATGTATAAACACCACCACCTCCCCTCACTTTTACCAAGTTTTTTTGAGGATTAAGACGTACACACCCTCCATCCATTTTCTTTTTTTTTTTGTTTTTTTTTGTTTTTCTTCTTCTTCTTTTTTTTTTTAAACAAAGTTTAGTCCTAGCTGTCAACTCTCCACATGAACGTCCTCAACACTCTGAACAAGTGGTGTGATTGAGAGGCTGCGGTTGTGGTGGTGGATGGCTAGAACCATTCTGCCTTTTTTTTTCTGTCTCTCTTAACCTGTGATAGTTTGCAATTCTCCGTTGAGGAAATTGTGGACGGTTTGAAATGAAGTAACATGATATCACCTTGATATGGTTTGGTTATTACATTAGAGGATAAAGTATGGTTATCAAAGCTTATTAAGGAAGTATGTTGTGGAGATTGAATGTTTAGAGAATGATTATTTAATTGGTATGCATGGCTTTTGTTTTTTTTTTTATTGATTTTTGAAGTATGATCAGTTGATTAATAGAATATGAATTACCATGGTAATCTAAGGTGATGATGCAGTATAGTTCTTTTAATTGATGGATAAATTATGCTAGAGCACAGAAAGTATCATCATTTCAGTTGATTAATAACATGTGATAAAACATGCTTTTTTGATTTGAGTAATCAAGTAAGGTTCTTTAAAATAATGAAAAAAAAAGATAAAAACGTTTTTTTTTTTTTTACAGAATAAAGCATTATTTCTTCAAAAATACCACATAAAGTTTTATTCCTTCAAGAAATTCAAAGTACGACTATTTAAAAGGATGCAGTATGATTTCTTTCAATGGATTGACAAGATACAGGCTACAAAAGTCATTAAGTTTGGTTGATGTGAACTCTTGATAGAACGTGGTTATCAAATTGATTATAGAGATTATGGATAACTTGGAGCTGCCTAGTTGTTTTGAGCAAAATGTCCAAACTCACCGGGTTAGCTTTCTGGAGTGTGTGTATGTATGTATGTGTGTGTGTGTGTGTGTGTGTGTGTGTGTGTGTGAGAGAGAGAGAGAGAGAGAGAGAGAGAGAGAGAGAGAGAGAGAGAGAGTATGTGTGTCTGTGTATGAGAGTGTTTGTGTGTGTGCGTGTGTGTGCATGCATGCGTGTGTGTGTGTGTGTGTGTGTGTGTGTGTGTGTGAGTGAGTGAGTGTGTAGGTGTGTGTGTGTTCAGTCTGATAATTTGGGACATTTTGCTCAAAACAAAGTTGTTGTTTTGAACAGTTTTGATTTCCTGTCTACATCTGTGCCCTTGCTGAGTTTGTGTCTCGGTCGCGGTGACAGGAATTTCACGGGGACTGTTAGTGGACAGAAGTGGCGGTACCCCTCCACAGGGTCATGCTCACTCACATTGGTTCCGCAGTTTAGCAATCATTACTGTCAGTGAGGTGCTCTGTAGGTGGTGTCCTGTATATTTTGAATCGGAGCAGGAACCACTGAACAGCATTGAAGTGACTCGGCAGCAGTGCAGTGTCTCTTTTTTGTTAGTTGTTTCATGACAACGTGATGATGACTGCTCCATGTGGATAGGCTGTTGGTGATTCGATTTTAAATCTCCACTAAACCTGTCAGAGCAGTTTGCTTGTTAGAGCATTTTCGTGTCAAACCATGAGATATACTGCACCAGCTGTTTAAAATACAGGTCCAGGAAACTTGTTTGATGTACAAGGTTTTGAAGAAGACTGGGTCAAAGGGGAACATGGTGAAATCAGTGTTTGTCCTTTGTAACTGAGAGATCAAAGATTACTTTTGTTTTTCATTCATTAGCTGTTTTGTTATGCAAAGGTAAGTAAAATTATTTTGTAGTCAGTTTATGCTTTGAAATGGTGATCAGAAGAACTTTGAGGTATTGTTATTGCAAATCCTCAGGCAGACATCAGAGTTTGTGACGGTGTTTTCAGTGTAGCACTGAACTTTTGTGCAGTGCCGTGTGGTTTGCTTTTGGTGTGTGGGCTTTGGGTGGTGGTTGAGGTGAGTGGATGGTGTGTGTTGCAGTCGCTGTGATCTGAATAGTCCCAGACGACCTGGGCCCAATGGAGAGGGGGGGGGTGAGGAGGCGAGGTGAGGACTGGCTTGGACTAACATGCACGTCCTGTCTTGTTCATCATGGTCATTATCATCATCATCATCATCATTGTCAGCATCCCAGTGATCGTCATCATAATCAGCATCACTAAAGTAAAGCACAAAGTTTCCATTCACTAACACAGGTACTTTTCTAACTTTCTTTCTCTTGAGGGGCAGTGACCCTGTATTCCGAGGAGAAGACAGATGTGGCACCACACCAGCCACAGAGGGATGAGCAGGCGTAGATTCTGCAGAGAGAGACATGCTTCTACTATTGTAGAAACTGCAGAATGCTCTTGTCCATGTCCCCTGGCTTCATGTCTCTGTGGTTCAGGGAGGAAATTGCTTCTCAAGAGGAGACAATGTGATGCCTATACAGCAAGTTGACAGCGTCACTTTTTGGATGCTCCTGTCCCATCTAGAGGCAGATGACTTTGAGGGATGTGGTAGCCTGGAACCCCAGCCCAGTGCGAAGCAAGAAGAGCATGCATTAGACTCCATTCAGCCATGGGGAATCAACCTGGAGGGTCAGTGATCAGGGTTCATTTGATTCCCACACTCTGGTTCCCTTGCCGTCAGTGACTCGTACAGATGTCATGGCCTTTTCTGGCCTAGGTGAGGATCAGCTGGACGTAGAGTTTGATGACAAACATGACAAGTACTCAATCAGAGAAGACAACGGCAGCTCTGAAAAAAAAGAGCCCAAAGAAACAAGCAGTAGAAGTGTATCAGCTGAGGAAATCAAGGCCTGCCCAAGATTGGTGTGGACCTAAGAAGCCCTGAAAAATGAATTGAATGAACTACAAGAAAAGAGGTTTCTGAACTGAGTGAGATCAGTCCCAGGGCCAGATCAACAGCAACCTGTGTGGGAGGACACTGGGGGACTTTGAGATGCTCCGGTCTTAAGCCCTGCCTTAACTTCCATGGTCTGTCCAGATGAGACAATATGCTGGCAAGCTGTTAGAGCCGGAAATGTCCGATGGTGTGCCTCAGAAAAATATCATACAGGCAGTGTCGAGATATCCATATTTGTTTGATATCATCTTGATGATTTTGTTGTAATCATAGTTTTCACACTGCAAAATGTTGTAAGGATAATGATTTCTTTACAAGCCTTGGTTTCTTACTTCAGTCTTCGTGATTTGAGCTTTTGTCCTGTTGTACTTTGGCACAGAGATTTTTACTTTCTGATAACTTTCTGTAATGTTACAATTTGAGTGGTCTGCAATTTTTTCAGTTCAGATCAATATACCATATCAGTGGTAAAGACCTGTTTTGAATCTCTTCTTTCTTTTTTTTTTATTTCCAGATTAAATTTTACTGCAGACTCCAGTAAGACTTTGTTCTATATGTTTTTCCCATGCTGTGATTTTTTGAAAATGCTTAATGTGTGTGTGTGTGTGTGTGTGTGTGTGTGCGTGCGTGTGAGTGTGTGTGTGTGTGTGTGTGTGTGTGTGTGTGTGTGTGTGTGTGTGTGTGTGTGTGTGTGTGTGTGTGTGTGCGTGTGTGTGTGTAAATCAACATTTTTCATTTAATCTGATTGACCCCATAGATTTTGATGAAGAGTTAGTGTATTCGGGTCTTTTGGTCTCAGTTGACTTATGATGTGGAATTTAAACTGAAGTTTGTAATGCACACTTCAAAACTCTTCATACAGCATTACCTGGTCAGCAAGGCTATCAAAAAAGATGACTTGAAGTCTAGTTTGACATATCGCATCATAGCAGTTTTTAGTTGTGATTGTATTGTGTTTGGGTGTTTTCAGCCCTGATATAAACCAGCAAGACTTGCAGGATTTTAGGCAACTGAGAATGAAAAAAGTCATCTCCTTTTCTTGAGCGTTGTTCAGACCCACATGGAGGAAAGAGATTAATGAAAAGGTGGGTGTGCTGGGGGCAGAGGGATGGACAGTGTCAACCACCATGTGAAGGGAATGGATATTAGAGCATCTGAGTGTGTTGTGGGTAGAGGGACATGCACAGTCTAACCTCACATGAAGGAAGGGGATTTATGCGCATCCAGGTGTGTTGAAGGTAGAGGGAAGGGCACACAGTTTAACCCCAAATGAAGGAAAAGGAATTATCAGTGTCCAGGTGTGTTTTTTGGTACAGGGATGGACACAGTTACCCCTCCCCCCCCCCCCCCCCCACTTCTTGAAGGACTGATGAACAGCCAGGTGTGTTGTGGTACAGGGACGGACAGAGTCCACTGCATCTGGCCTGCAGCTGGGGCTTGGAGCTGATTGTGCAGGCCTTGATGGAGCACAACGCCCAGGTCAACACACAGGTAGATGTTTTGTGTTATTCTGCATTGCCTTCTGTCTGTTCTGATGATTGTGCAGGCCTTGATGGAGCACAGCGCCCAGGTCAACACACAGGTAGGGTGTCCTTTTTTCTTTTCCTTCTTTCTCTTCAGCCTCTCTTCTTCTCTCTAATCGCATTCTCCTCATGCCCTGTGTCTCCTCAGTCATTACCATGCCTACCCCTGTGACTTTTTTTCTTCCTCCATTTTTTTAGGGGGTAGGAGGGAAAGAGTTATCTTCTTTTGAGTAAAGTTGCCACATTGTCTTCAGAGATATGTCCGAACATGACGCCAATGTGGATGCGATCTTGTTGGATTGTGTGCCATCCATTCCATCAGCAATCGATGCCTGACGCAACTACTGAGGATGAAATAGGATTTATCATGTGGAAGGCCCAGTGTTTTTTTTTTTTTTTATCTGTTTTCAGTGCATGCATTCATAGATGCTGTCTCAGTCCAACAATCCAAAGGATAAAAAAAACAACAACAACGCTTTATCCTCTAGGGCATCCAGGTGCCTTTCCACGTCTTGTCAGGATTTTGGTTGTTTTGTCACGCTCTCTTTTAATCTCTTTCCCAACTGTTGTTGTTGTTGTACCCTGGTTAAAAGATTCTGGGGATCATCCAAACAGGCAAAGTACTCGAGTATTATGGTACAAATACATTAGTTAGGGATGAGAACATTAGGTGTGTGACTGTTTTTTGATTACCCCGCTACGTGGGCAGCCACACTCCGACTTCGAGGGATTTTGGAGACTGACAGAGATATGCTAGGAGTTTGTCACGACTGAAGACAATCCCCGCATAACTACACAGAGCATAACAACCTGTTTTCAGGACATTTGATGGAAGGATGCAGTGTGCCTTTACAGCAAAGCCATTGAATTTTGGTGTGATGCAGATCGGGAGCAGTGAACTGGCCCAGGATCCATTTGATTGTAGTAGAAGCTTGTGCTCTCTTGAGTGTCATTCTAGTTTCTCACAAAGTTTCTGGCACTTTTTCTTATTTGTTTTTTGGATTTTGTGTGGAGATTACCTAAAGGAAAAAAGAAGAGAACAACGATAAAACAGTGCAGTAAACAAACAAGTATGCATGCAACAGAATGCGATTTTATGTTTTAAGTGTACAAGTTAAAATCAAGTCAAGTTTTTCAACAACTGGTCATGTTACTGATATACAGACAATAATAAACAGATGAAAGCAAACATTTTTACTAACACACATAAGCACTCAGTAGATTGAAAAGGAAAATATTTGATGGTATTTGCTGGGGATGTCAAATTAACAGAGATAAAAATACTTTGTTTAGGATTCTAAAGATAAGACAGAAACAGAAAGTTGGTGAAGAAGATTGCTCAGGATGGCAAAGCTAAGACAGAGAAAAAAAAGAAGGAAAAAAAAAGATTGTACAGGATACCAAAGACGAGACCAAAACGAAACAACACCAAAAATTAATGAAAACTAACCATTTTGGTTTAGGATTCCAAAGATAACACAAGTTAACAAAGAGAAAAAAAAAAATCATGATATTTGTTCAGGATGTCAAGCATTGGACAGAAAAGAAAAAAAAAAAAAAAATTGCTGTTTGTTCTGAATACTAAGGGTTAGTTTATACACATACACACACACAAAAGTAAAAAGAAGAAGAAAAAAGGAATAGGAACGAACTGACAACCTTTGTTCAGGACGCTGAGGGTAAGACTCCAATCCACCTGGCCATTGAGAACCAGCACCCAGTGATTATCTCCCTGCTCCTGTCTCACCCCAACCTCAACCTGACCCTGAAGGATCGCACTGGACACACGCCGTTCGCTGCCGCCATGACGACACGCAACAACAAGGCGCTCAGGCCATTCTGGACAGGGAGCCCCACTGCCGCTGAACAGGTGTGTGTGTGTGTGTGTGTGTGTGTGTGTGTGTGTGTGTGTGTGTGAGAGAGAGTGTGTGTGTGTGTGTGTGTGTGTGTGTGTGTGCGTGCATGTGTGTATGTGTGTGTGTGTGTGTGCTCTCTACCACTATATATATTTTGTTAGTATATAATATTATGTTTACATGTGTGTGTGCTCAACACGCTATATATTTATTGTTAGTATTTAATGTTATGTTCATTTTTTTATAATTCTTACTCGTGTGTGTGTAATACTTTGCTTATATATTCAGCGTTTTCAGCATGTAAATTGAATGCACTCACTCTTTAACATAATGGCAGTGCTTGTGCTTTTTTCCCAATCTCCCAGATCGATGTACGTACAGAACTGCCTTTGTCTGAGTGCCCCTCACTGAGTGCCTCTCACTGAGTGCCTCTCACTGCTCCCCTCACCCTCTCACTACCCCTTCATGTGTAAAGAGCTATGCATTTGATTCGATGCACACTGTACAGACACTGTAAAGTAAGAATTTGATGGATTATGGAAACATGAAAATACCCAACATGCACCAAGGAGATAAAAGGAGATAAACTTTGCCAAGGATTGGTTAGTGCTCATGAGATGCTGTGATGAACACTTCACAACAATAACGCTGCTAAAAAAAAAAAAAGCTCATGTATTTTTTACGTCGTCCAGTGACCTGTGACATGCTTAGGCCAGATGATGATGATGATGATGATGACAATGATGGCTGTTGGCAGGTGGACAACAGAGGGCGCAAACTTTCTGCACACAGCCATCCAGAAGTCGGACATCGAGAGCGTGTTGTTCCTGATCAGTGTGCATGCCAACGTCAACTCGCCGCACCCAGGATCAGCATCACCTCACGCCCCTGCCCCTGGCCGTCATGGCCGGCTCTGAAATCATTGTCAGGAACCTGGTCAGTTGGGTTGAGGGTGGGGGGAGTTGGGTGATGGAGAGGAGGGAGGTGAGGGTGTATTTAGTCAGAATTTTCCTTGTTGGGGGGGGGGGGGGGGGGGGGGGGTAAAAAGGATTTAAGGCTTTGCAGCTTCTTCTATGTCCTGCCTGCCTTCAGAAAAAGAAAAAAAAAGGAATTGTTCAATTGAAATGATTTTTTTTCCCCAAATAATTATGTTACCTGGTCACTGCTGTAACCCTAGGTACAGAATATACCTCAGCTGATATGAAAATGTCTGTCAAAAAAATTAAATGGGAGAGTATCAAGTCATAATACGCCATGTCACTCATACCCCATCACCTTGAGGAATGAAAAACTTCCTGAGATCAGCCAGTCTCAAACAAAAAGTCCCCTACTCCTGTAAAACCTCTCCCCCCCCCCCCCCCCCCCCCCCCATTCCCCTTGCTGCCACTGCTAATGAATGGGATATAGCCATATTGTCTTCTGTTCTCAGTGAGCATCTCAGGTATTCAAACCCCCTTGCCGTTGCCGCTGAGTGTTTTGGAATGGTACAAACAATGTTCTTTTTTCTTTCTTTCTTTCTGTGTACACAGGCTGATACTCCCGTGGACACTGCCTGTATAGACAGGCAGTGGAGTTTTGTGTGTATGACAGTTTTTTATCCTGCTGTTAAGGCAGCCATACTCCATCTTTGGGGAAGGTGCATGCTATGTGTAATGTGTCATCCATACCAACGGCCAAACTGCTTCTCTTCCGAAAGTTGGTGGTGGGATTTTACATGTGTGCAAGATGTGTGTGTGTTTCACACATGGAGCCTCGGTTTATAGTCTCATTCGAAGGACTGTGTGGGGAACAGAGTCAGAACCAATGTTAACTCCAAGGGAAAAATCCCCCTGTACCAAAATTTGAACCCACAAACCCCAGGATCACAAGTCCGGCGCTCTACCAACTGAGCTATTCCGGTCCTCGTACATTGTCAGAGCTACAGTCTTGTGAAGCAGATGTTACCTCATCAGCTGTTTTCTGGCAACCTTTGTGCCTGATTTCTGGATGTACTCTGAAAATAGTTCCTACATTGAATAGTTAAAGTGAGGTTCATCAGCACACACTGTGTAGAATTTGTTTTCTTTGCCTACTAATGCCATGAAGAGCAGTGATTTCATGCTGCTCAAAACAGGACATGCCTTTCTTTACATTTACCATGGGTGCATGGGGAGTATGTTATCCCCATGGGGCTGCTGGGGGTTCTTTCCCCATAGTTTGTATCCCAGCCTTTGGAACATTCTCCAGATTAGTTTCAAACTGAGTTGACTGCAGGCAGAAATTGAAACAAGAGAAGAAGGAGGATACTGATTATAGGAAAGAGAGAGTCTGTGTGACAATCCTCTATCCCCTCTCCTGCCTCCCTTTCTGTCTGTATAGCCGCTGTTAATGCTGCAACTACTATGGTCATACTATCACTAAAAGTGTAGTAAATCCTGTCTTTGTCATCCTTTAATATTTTTATCATACTCATTACTGTTTTTATCATTGTTATTATTATTATTACTATCATTATCACTGTTATCATCATTATTGTTTTAACTTGCATTGTCTCCATCCAAGCAGCCTTGTTTTCATTCAGTGTCTATCTTTCGCCCAACTTGAGGAGAGAAGTGATGGCCCGTTCTTCCTTTTCATTGTCTCGAATGTTGTTTGTCTTGCCCGAAGAAGATCAAAGAGATCAAAATGCGTCATGTTGTTTCTTGTTGGTTTTTGTCCCTTTCATTTGTTGGAATAGTTTGTTTGTTGTTTTTTTTTTTAAGTTCATTCTCCAGATTGTTTTGTCTTTTCATCTCACCCATTCCCGCCTATGCAATGACTGTTTGTGACAGTTGCTGGCGGGGGCATCGGTCAATGAGAAAACGCAGCCTGGGGAGACAGCGTTGCACTTAGCTGCTGTCCGTGATCATTCCTCCATCGTCTCCATCCTGATCGAGAACAACGTGGATGTTGATGCTGTGGATGAGAATCTCAACAATGGTTGGTGTCTTTGTTCTTTCTTTGTCCTCCATGCAGCAAGTATGGGGGGGGAAGGGGGGGGGGGGGCTGTCTCAATGTAGATTATCTCTCTGCTCTGAAGGTGTTTGGTAGGTGTTTTGTGGTCAGTTTTTTGGCCCTGTTCTGTCAACTTCCTTGATTTTTTTTTTCCCTTTCCATTACTGTTTTTTTTGTGGCCCATTCTTCTGCCTTCTAGGCCCCCCCCCCCCCCCTCTCTCTCTACCCCTTTCCCCCCACTATCGGTCTGTCTTTTTATCTATCTACCTATTTATCTATCTATTTACATCTATGTACCTAACTATTTATGTTGAATAGACTAATATTGGAGGAAGACAAGGGCATGCTATCCATCAGTCTAGCTATCAGTTTATTTATCTATCAATCAATTTATCTATCAATCTATGTATCAATCTGTGTATCTGTATCTATTTATTACTATCGATTTATCAATTTATCTATGTAGAACAAATTAGTAATGAGGGAAAACGAATGCATGCTATCTGTCTATCTGTCTGCCTATCTATCTGTCATTGAAACCATTCCAGTGTTACTGGTGCTATGTATCCTTGAGGTAGTGAGGCTGTAACCACAGGGATGGGGCCTAGCTGCCCATATCGCAGTATCATGTGCTAATTATCCTCCTTTTTTCTATGGCAAGAGTGATTGGTTTCCACACATGTTAGAGCCAGAAGTGGTCTGCTAGGCTCTGTTAAACCGAAAGTGAAAACTGTTTTGTTCATTTTGATTTGTGCCTGCTTTGACAGAATTTTTAAACCTTTTGAAAAACAAAAAACCCCCCCCCAAAAAAAAAAAACCAAACAAATCTGACCAAACTTCTGAACATTCTGGAAATAGGTCAGTGTATTATACACTTCATTTTGGTGCAACCTTCCTTCATGCTTAAAAAAGGCAGTTTTGCTGGAAGTTTGTGACCATCTTGTTCATTGAATCGTGTTCTGCATTCTGTCTTTGTTGTTCTGAGTGATACTTATGAGAACTGTGGGAACGGTCATGACTCAGAGGTCTGTAAGTTTTTCATTGTTTCCAACTGTGAAACATGGATGACCTGTCTGTGTGCTGCTTGGTGCTGTGTGTCTTAGACCCAGTGATCGGGTTGGGTTATAAAAAAGTTTTGAGAGAACACAGCTGTGTTCTGGTGTGCATGTATTGTGACAGTGATCCCCCTTTATATTTCTAACTGGAAAGTGTCGGTGAACACGGCTGTGTGCAGCTCTGCATGTTTGCGTCCAGCAAGGCAACCTGGCCACCGTCAAGACTCTGCTGACGGAGAGTCGCATCAATGCCGAGGCCACCAATGCCAAGTGAGTTGTCTCCTGCTGCACCTTTTTTCTGTTTGTTTGTTTTTTAATCTTTTTTTCATGCCTCTGTGACTGGTTGTGTCTGGATGTGGAATTGGAAGTTTTATGGGAGATGGCATTGTCAGATGGGTATGAAGGGATCGAGTTTGGATGGTGTTGCAGTACAGGGGTAACTAGTCCTTGTATATATAAGCTGAGTAGGCTTTCACCCCTTCCCCCCCCCCCCCCCCCCCCCCCCTTTTTTTTTTTTTTGAACATTCTTTTCTTCTCCCAGTGCTCCACTGCAGTTTGTGTAAGCCTCTGCTGTTTTCAGTTTCTCTGAATTCTTCCAGCTTCATCACATTTGAAGCAGGTTATCTGCTTACTAAGACTGCCTACTAAGTGTAGAATGAAAAGTGTAGAAAGAAAAATGTTGACTGTAATTCAACCTTTTCACTGCAGTTCCCCTCCGTCGTAGCCAACTGCTGGGATCAGGTATCTCGTTCTGCCCTACACCACTTGTTGAGGCTGACCCACTGTTCTGTTCCCGTGCAGTTTATTTGGCAAAGTTTGAGCATTAAGACATGCCATTTGATGAGAATTGTCATTGCTGAAGTGGCCATCACATTTACAGAGAACTTTGAATTGATCAGTTTTTTGTTTAAAGTCATGTGGGATATGACGAAGAAAGACAGTGATAGTTGACTACTCTTTCAACACCAAAGTGGACAGTGCAGCACACGGGCTGACCTTGTGGTTGTAACAAAGGCCTGGAAAGCCGTGTACACTGAACAGGTGTTTCTGTTCTTGCTCCAAACTTCAGAGTCCATGTGTTGCCAGATATGCTCAGTTTTATGTGTCAGCAACATAGGAAAGATGCATGCATAGCATACTTCACCCACTTCTAGATTTTGTAGAAAATTTTACTGTGATTCAGATGTGGATTTTGCTTTGGGTAATTTTGATACAAAGAAACATTGTTTCAGTTGTTCCATGTAAGTTTTTTTTATGCTTTAAGAAATGATTTGGTGGTCACATTGTAGAAAATGGGCAGTGTGAGAGCTAGAGCCAGGATTGATTGGGAAAACTGATGTGAACTGTTCACGACTGAAAAAAAAAAAAAAAAAGTCAGCTTTGCAAGGGAGACAACTTTGTACATGGAGTAAGGAAGCTTTAGTTAGCTCTCCTCTCTCCAATTTCTCAATTTTGTGTAAATTGCTGCGAAATAAGAACTAGGCACTTACACATAAGTTTTAGGAAAACAGTTAGTTTGAGGGTCAAATGTGTGATGGGCTTTCTTTTGTTCTAGCATCCTCCAAAATCTCTGTGTTATGGTAGCATCATTTGAATCATTATAGAAATGAAATGATGATACTGAGTCATGCCGTGGTAAAGGTGCGATGTTAAGGTTGAAAGGGCAAGGGAGAATGAAAGCGTTCAGGACTGTGATTTGTTTGTTTATGTAGATATAATTGTCTGTCTCTTGTTTCATGTGCAGTGTGTGAGGAGTTTTTTTTGTGTTAAAATTGTCACCAAATGTTGATGTGGATGGTAGGATTTTCTAATACGTGCGTGTTGAACTTTACAGCGTTGGGAGATGAGAGAAGGTTCCAGACTCCATCTATTTAGAATCGAAAGATCACAAATCCAGACTTTCAAATGGAAATCTGAATTATCATTCCTGTCCCAGTATGTCTGATCAAGGAAAGAAGAGTCCTTTCATCAGCATCAGTGGGCTCAGTATCTAGGGTGGTGCGGGACTGCTTCCAGCTGGCTGGCTTGGCAGTTGAGGGCAGCGCTTCTCTGGGTCCCACTGGCACCGCTGGGTGTGTCTTATTCTTGTGTGTTTGCATTAACAACCAGTGGGCGTTTGGGAGATCACAGACTGCCGTCATGGTTGATTTGATCCTAGATCTTACCCTGACATCAGTGGCTTCATCCTGGGGCCGCATTCCGTCTGTCCACCAAGTGTCATTACAGTTAGTCCTGCAGTTTTTGTTTTTTTTTTTTTTTTTTTTTTTTGCATGATCTTGTTGACGACAAACAAACTAACAGACAGGGTTGAAACCAGAGCCATCCAGGTGGAGATGATAAATTGCAAATACACTGGAAGATTTTGTGAAAAATCAAAATTAACTCCCTGCAGGGTTTTTTCCTTGATTTTTAATCACTGGCGGTTGAAGGTTTTCTGTGGAAATGTTCACATCAGAAATCATAGTTTTTGTTAGTAATGGAATGGTTTACAAGAAACCCCTATACAAATGCATTTGCCAAGAAGAAAATTGTTTGGGAAATTTTTAATACTGTTGTATAGTTAAGCTTAAAAAATGTGAAAAAAGCAAAAACAGTTTAGTTACAAGGTACCATAATTAACTGGGGTAATGTTCATGCCAGGTTGTAAAAGGCACTTGTGTAGATAAAAAAAAAGAAGAAAAAAGAAACGAGCAAGTATGTGAAAAATTGCAAGAAAGAGGGACTGTGAAGATGCTGCGGGTTCCTTGGGGTTGAGTCTGGCGGACTGTTGAGGTGGAGGAGCTGGCTGTTTCAGGGGACAGAATCCTCTGCACATTCTGGGCCAGTACGGCAAGGACAACGCGGCTGCCATGTTTGAACTGTTCCGAGAGACCATGCCAGAGTACCCCCATCGACAGGCCTGACGCCGAGGGCAACACTGGTAAGTGAGGGGGGGGGGGGGGACGACATGGAGGGAGAGAGTCGTATGGAAGGCGAGCTGTCATGACTTGTCAGGTTTCTGCATGCGCGCACATGTTTCATCTTTGCTCATGCAGACCTGCAGACCAAAAAAAAAAAAAAAAATTAAGTCAGAGGATGGAGATGGGGGTAGGTAGGATGAAAGGAAAGCGGAGGGAGGAAAGGGTGGGGGGGGGGGGGGGGGGTGAGGGTGAGGCAGCAAGGGGGGGGGGGGGGGGGGGGGGAGGATGGAGGTAGGATGGACTGAAGGCTGAAAGAAGCATGATCATTAACTAGGAGTGCAGGCATATTCAGAGACAGTTGCTTTCTTAACTAAATCAGAAGGAAGTGATAGCATAGCTCCCAAACGTTGTCTGGATAGATGCCTCTGGTGATTTCATGTCAAAGTCATTGATACTGGCAAGTTCATAGGGACTGTACTAAGATGAATCATTATGGCACGGTCTGGAGGGGGACACACACTGGTGATGGTCCTGTGACTAATCAGTCACTGATGTCGGCAGGGGATTTGGTATGTGGTGTCCTGTGTGTGTTGGATCAGAGATCAGATCAAGCACCACTGACAAATCACCAAACTGGCTTGGCAGCAGTGACTAAGCGGTCGTCTGTAGACTTGATGAGCAGGTAGTGCCCTGCATCATGTTTCATCACCACAACAACGGTGGGTGCAGCAGTGCGGTGTTTCCTCCAGTAGGTTGGCCTCTGATGATCAGACATTGATTGCCCATTGTAAATTACCAGTGCTAAGGCTGTGACAGAATGAGCAGCTTGGGTGCAGCTGTGTATAGAACAGTCAGTCTGAGCAACTGGGAGTAATGCAACTGAGAGGACTTGAAAGACGAGAGACGACAAAAAAAAAAAAAAAAAAAAATCAGCATCAAAGGCATATAGCTAGTGATTCTAGTAAGGAGGCAACAGCTCACACACACACACACACACACACACACACACACACACACACACACACACACACACTGCACCCACCTGCCTGACCTGTCTCCAGCTGTGCTGGGTGTCGGCCAGTAATGAGGCAGGGTGAATGTTGTGTGCGGCAGTGTTGCTGTTGGCGTACACCAATGGAACGGTGGGTTGTGTCGAGCCCTGGTGAGGGCGGAGCCTGTCTTGGGGACGGTGAACAAACAGGGCTCAGCATCTTCAACGCTCCTGTGGCCACACGCCAGCTGCTGTTCAAGCTGCTAGGTGAGCCTGATGGGTTATATGTCTCTCTGTGTGTGTGTATGTGTGTTTTGCTATTGTCGTGTTTGTTGTTTGTTTTTTTTTTGTTAATGTATATCCCACATGTGGTTCTGGCCAGTGAAAGATTAAAATTAACTTGCTGATGACAACCAGTTTAGACATTTTTATTGCAGACAGTGGAATCCATTTAAGTGGGTCTTGAAAGAACAATAGCTTGGTTTGAGAAGCAAATTTGACATTCCTGACCAAACCTTTCTTCTTGTCAGTTAAAATTATCTGGCTATTAGGGGTGATTTAACACAAACTTTCACTAGCAACAAGTAATTATGTTGGTCCTAGACCACTAGAGAATGTTGAACCAGTTTAACCAGATGATGAACAAGGCCCAGCTTCGTCATATAAAAAGGACCTTCCTGAAGCAGACATCAGGAACATGGGGATGACCCGGAACCAGCTGGAGAAAAGAGCCCAGGACAGAGATGCCTGGAGGACTTGGTTTACGGCCTGTACCCCAGGAGGGGTAATAGGCGATGATGATGATGATTTCTGAAGACTAGCAATGATTGGACTCCATAATGGCAGAGTTGTTTTCTATTTTTGAGTGGTTCTCTTCAAAGTGGTGTCTTGTGTTGTATTCAGTGACTGGCTTTCAAGACTGCACTCATGGCTTCATCAAGAGCAGGCTGTCAGCTAATGCACAATCATGGGTTAATGCAATCAAATTTCTCTTGTCCTTAAGATTCATGGTGAAGGTGTGTGAAGGGGAGATAATAAATGAACAGGCTTTGAAGCTGTTTGGAGACATCCTGGAAATAATCCCATACAGAGTCCTGGCTTTGTTTTTCTTGGTGACAGCATTTGGCCACACACAGTTGCACAGTCGAAACAAAGCTGAAGAAAAATTATTTATTTCCACTCCTTGTTACTGCCATAAGTTGTCTTGCCTGGCAGATGTCTTTGCCTTCCATTTGCCCATGGTGACATAGTTGCAGACAAACAAAGCTAGCTCTATATTGCACTTTGCATCTGCATAGCAGTCATAGCAGACAGCCATTGCTGTAGGTAATTTTTTTCATCCAGTAATTGTAACTTTCTACTTCCTTCAGTGTTCAGATGTGTCATATGGCAAATCGTCATAGTTGTTTGAGAATGTGGCGCTGCATAGAGAAAGATCTGATTCAGTTGAACTTTTTTTTTCAGCATTGTAAACATACTTTCTCTTCTAACTGCATTGATAACTGTGGAGGAATTCGTTAAAGCGTCCAGGCTTAGAAGTGGAGCTGAAAACCAAGGGTTTCTGAACAGTTTGAATCTCACATTGACGCTGCTTTAAGTGAACTCTACAGCACCTTGTGTTCGTGGTGTCCATGTGTGTGTAGACATGCTGTCCAAGGAACCCCCATGGAGCGAGGGAGAGTGCTGCCTGGAGTGCAGCACCAAGTTCTCCATCAAGACACGCAAACACCACTGGTCAGTACACCTTCCCTGCCCACAGACAATGCACTGAGGAGAGGGGCATTGGCTTTGGGGTCCTGTCTGTCTGTCTCTCTGTCTGTCTTTCAAAAGTTGTTTGGTATTTTGAGGTGGAATGCTATTTAACTCTCAGCATAAATACTAAACAGAGAGCATTGGGTTTTGTAAAGGCAGCATGTCAACGATTGTCATTCGAAACAGTAAGCATGAAATATGAATACTCTCTAGATAATGTGTGATGATCATCAAACAACTGCACATCAGTTATTGTCTTACAGACCTCTGATTAGATAGGATTATTTGAGATAAAAGTCAAGAGTGAGTCGTTTTGTGAGATATATTTTGTGGATTTAAGTATTGAAGGTCTGTGAGTTTATGTTCTGAATTTACCTGTCTTCGCTTCCACAAGAGCTTGCATTCTGGTATTCACTGAATAATGTGCAGCTACTTACTCTCTGTATCAGGGAAACAGAAATTTAGCATGCGTGCACACATACTTAAACTAGCTTGTGTCTGCAGTTTGAAGTCAGATTTAAGTGATTCAAATCGTGATGAAAAAAAAAAAAAGCCAAAATTTGGCTTTATGATATAAGTTGCTTTTACAATGCCCACCTGGTTTTTTCTGTCTTTGAAGATGATTGGATCGTTCCTGTGTATTTCGATCCTTCCCTTGCTCTGCAGTGACAGGGGTGTTTGTGTGTTGTTTTTCAGCCGGCACTGTGGGCGCTTGCTGTGTTCCAAATGCTCGGGGAAGGACATGCCCATCGTCAAGTTTGGTCTGGCCAAGCCTGTGCGTGTGTGTGACGTGTGTTTCGACGTGCTCAGCGTGGGAGGACAGTTTTAGCGCTGGCTGAATTCTGTGACCTTTTAGCAACCAGAGCAGAGAGAGTGGTGCTGATTAGAGAGGGACAGTTTATGCTGAGTGGGACTGGAATTTGAAGAAAGTGAAATGGCAGATGATCTGAATATAGACTCAGTTCTGTCCTGTTCTTTTGGGGTCATGACTTGAGATTACTGTGTGACTAAGTCAAGGACAAAATGAGCTCGAGAGAATCGATTAATCAAGATAAACATCACCATTATTAGCAAGAAAATGTCATTATCCTTGTCCCACTTAATCCTGTTCATTTAGAAAATACTTGGTTTCTTAGATGTGTGTTTATCTGGTGTAGAATTCAGGTTGTTTTGATAAAAGAAAACAAATTAAGAAGACGAGACAGGATACGCACAAGATTGATGGGACATATTTCCCTTCAAGTGTCCATGACCTTGGATAAAAAGGAGTGGCAACAGAGGAGAGGAAATAGACCTGCTGTCTTTTTATATGGCATTCCACGACAGCACACAGTGAATCTTGGGCAGCGTTCACACAGAAATGTTGCTTTCATGATAGTTGGTCATGTCATTTTGATGGAGGGGGGAGCACAAAGGGATAAAGGATGTAATGAGAAGGAAGTATTAAAGGTACTGTCCCTGCATCCTGACATGTTGCTGTGCATGGATGCTATGACTGCTTAGCTTGAAGTGAGCATAAGATTAATTAATGATAGAAATGGAGGACAGAGAAAGAGGAATGGGGTCTTGTATGGTATGGTGAGAAAAACTGATGACGATGATGGTTGAGAATTAAGAATATAGCATCACAACACTCATGAAAAAAAAAAAAAAAAAACGAACAACGTCTGTGTTTTGCATGCTTACTCATTTCCTTTAAGGCCTGCTAGGCTGGCTTAGGATTTGCGTGCAAGATTCCCCTGTGTTTGTCTTCCCTTTGTGAGTGTATACTTGTGCGTGTGTGAGTGTGCACATGTGTGTGTGGTGTGCATGCATGTGTTAAAGTAGGTGAGGGTATGAATGTGATCGTTTCTTGCTCATTGTGTATCCATGCCCTACTTCCGACTCAATGAGTGGTGCTAATTAATGTGGAGTCTCACCATTGCTAAATTGTAATCACCATTGACCGAATGCATATTTATGTTTCTTTTTACGCAAAAGGCAGGAAAGAGTAGAGATGATTACATTTAGAAACAAGGACTTGTCAAACATCAGGAAAAAGAAAATGAAAAAAAAAAAAAGTAAATGCTCACCAATAATTGAAACTGGAGATCAAATCATAACAAGGCTATACACCTGAAGGACTTCTACTCTGCTTAGCACACACCGCTGTTTGGTGCAGCAGTTGTGCTGTTTGTCTTTAGGTCTCCTAGTTTTCCTGTTTAGCCTGCACTGGTATTCATCTGTCCAAATGAGGGCCTTAATCCTACTTGGAAGACTGAAGACTTCTGGCATGTCTCATTATTTGAATCCATCAGTCATAGGCGTATGGCATTGCTCAGGGAAGTACGCCAGATGCTTTGGGTTGATTACAAGCAGCAAGGTGCTCACCGTCAGTGACAACAAACCCATATCTCTTTGTATGGATAAGTGGATTTCTTTCAGCTGTCTGTTTAGATGATCTGGCGTTTGTTTGCACAAGTAAGGACAAGGAATGTTTTTCCTCTGAAAAAACAAAAAACACACCAAAAAAATTCACGACTGAATGGATATTTACGTTTCTTTTTACGCAAAAGGCAGGAAAGAGTAGAGATGATCACATTTAGAAACAAGGACTTGTCAAACATCAGGAAAAAGAAAAATGAAGAAAGAACAAATGCTCACTGATAATTGAAACTGGAGATCAAATCATAACAAGGCTATACATTTCCACCTGAAGGACTTCAACCCTGCATAGCACACACCGCTCTTTGAGAGCAGATTTTGAAGTTTGAAATTACGGTCTGTCCACCCTGCAGTAAACTGGTGCCTGGCTCACTTCAGGCAAGGTTAAGGCGGTGGAAGGAGAGGGGTGAATCTGCCTTCTTACATGTGGCGCCCTGGACACGTTGAACTCTCAGAGTTGATTATCTATACAGCCACTTCGCCGAGGGACCTTTAACCCTTTAAAAAAAAGTAGCAGTTTTATGTTGGATACAGTGGAAAGAGTGACAGTGTTCTACAAGACAGTATTCACTTCTGTAGATCTTTGTTTTCTTGACTAAAAAAAAAAACTGTTGTGTTCTTAGACAGTGAAAATATAAAGTTTGGTTGTTTGTTACTGAAATCTAGACTGTACATGAAAGAAAGTGAGGGAGATGAATGGAAGTGCAGCTGAGTGTTTGCTGATTGGCCCAGGAGTGTGTGAGTGTAGTGTCTTGTCTGATATTTTGCCTATTTGTTTTTGACACCTTTTTGAGTTGTTTATGGCCAATTTTGTGTGTCTGAAGAATCATAATTTCACATTAAAAAAATGTTTAGTTTATTTCTGTGCTACTGAAGGATTAAACACTAACACACAGTGCCCTATTTTTCATCACCATTCCTGCCCCACCCCTCCTCTTCCCACCCTCCACACCCTGCTTTTTTTTTTTTTTTTCTTGGATCTTTGTCAAGTTATTTTTTAAAAACGGAGAAATTGTTTGCCTGCACTTTGTTTGCACTTTGTTTTTTCCCCACTGCTTAGTTCTTCAGTCAAGCACTCTTTTTTTGTCTTGGTCTTTCTGTTTTCTGACCATCTGTGTGGCCATGAAGCTTTACACAGATGTGCTGGCTACAGAACGACTGTGACTGTCCTCTTCTGTCTTCATTCTCGAGTGTTTATGTGTGATGTCACTGCCTTTATTTGGTACCGCCAATTTCAGCTCAGTGCCAGCCTTTTTTCTGTATGTTTGTTATTTCATAGAAAGTTGATAATCAGTTCTGAAGGTAAAGGTACAAGGACAGACATGGACCTAAGAACAAAGACTGATGAAGTATGAATTGTGTATAGCAGAACAAGTTGGGGAATAGCACTGTGTTGAAAACTAAGGATGTTTCTGTCTGATCTAAGTAGACAGTGAGATTTTCCTCGGAGTGATTTTTTCACCGGTCGCATTGAGTGCAGCATGAGTACCTACTCCAGTTTTTGAACAGACTGCTAGAAAGGTAAAAATACATGAATTACTTGGAGTAATCGGTCCCCTTCCATTTCCAGAAGAGTGAGCTCCCTTTTGACAGACAAAACACTGGGGCTACCTTTCAAGTCGCTGAGCCCCAGTCAAATGAGAACCGTCAGTATAGTCTGTCAAATTCAGATAAGAAATTAGTTTGGGGGATCGGGAAATGTTTTTTTGTTCTGTTCATGCACTGTTACTGGAGGTGTCCAATCAGCAGAGACATTCAAAATAGTGGAGAATGTTGGCTATGTTTATTAAACACAGCAAAATAGTGGAGTTGGATATCAGACGGGTTGTGGAGCTGAAGAGAAAGATGACACTGTCTTCAACTGAAAATAGTGTGCCGCACAGAGTTGACACCAAATCGTTACACTCTTGGTCAGGAGTTGGAAGTTGAAAGAGCCAACAAAATTTCATAGATACCCTGTTGCGGGAAGGAAGGCATGGTAACATGAGGAGTCACACGTGGGATCCATCAGCACTCAACATACATGAGTGTAAATGTACAACTGAACAAACATATTAGAAAATAATATGTGTGTGTGTGTGTGTGGAATGTGAAATGGTTTCCTTGTTATTGCTGACAGGGCAGAGATTGTCAGCGACTTGAATATATGCCTGGGAAAATTAGAGTCGGTCAGATAGGGAGGGCAGGTTAGCTCAGTGTTTGGACTCTTCCTCATATGAAGGCCAAGTTTAAACGCATCATGACTTCTCAAAGTTGGACTCGACATTTGAAGTGTTATGTTAAATTGTTTTATACAAGTCATATATTGCCAAATAGTCCAGTGCACCATGTGTCATGTCGCTTCTCAAAGCCAGTAACTTTCCAGATGTTGAAAATATGAAAGGCAAACTGTTGTGCAGACGTTTGCCTCTGTCTGGTTTTATTAGGGCATTTTATTGTTTTTGTGAAATTGTCATAGATTTTGGCATCAACAGCCATTTTGGTCTTGTTGCTATTGGTTTTTGCTGATGACGTGAATGGATGGCAAATTTGTTTGTCCTTGTGGGCGTATGATATTTTTTATTATCTCCACTAAGGAGATGATGTTTTCTCCAATGTCGGTTGGTCGTTTTCTCTGTGGGCAAGATGACTCAAAAGCTATGGAATGTTTTTACTGAACTTTGGTAGAAAGATGGAATGAAGCCCAAGGATGAACGCCATTGACCTTTGGCACAGTTTGGGGTCAAAGGGCACATCCAGGGTCTATTCAGCAAGGTGACCAGAAATTTTGCACAGAACTTGAACACTGAAGTTATTGCTTATGAACTGATAACAGTCTATATATTTGATGGAATGTTGAAAGTTATTAGGGATATCAAAGTTGACGTTTCATTTTTCCCCCCCATATATCCTATGAAAAATATGGGACGTCACTCTGTCAGTCTGTGCCTGTTACTTCCCCTTGTTGGGAAATGATTTTGTCTTCATTCATGACCTGACTAGATCACAGAAGAAGAAAAAGAAAAAGAAAACAAGAAAGAGAAAGAAAATCCTACCCACAGATCCTGTTTGCTTCGTCCATGTCACAGTAAACACTTCTTCCCCTCCTCCTCCTTCAATCATTTTGGTGCGGATCTGGATCACAAGGCAGATGGTGAGATCCGTTCATCCTTGGTAGAGGTCTACACTCTCCCAAGCACTCCTCCAGGTGTCTTGTGTTATAAACAGTGGATTTGTTTTTGTTGTTTTTTTTTTGTTCTTTCTCTTTACATTGACCACATTTGCTTATGATGTGGGGACAGCTTGATAATAATTGAGATCGAAGATGACTGGGACATTCAGAAGGTTTAAATGCTAGCATTTTAAGGTATTGGAAAGGAGATTTGCAAATTGAAAACCGTCGTATCCAACAAATTCCCAGTAGTATCAAGGTGTAATCTAGATCTTGTGTATGCATTCACATATGTGTACATACATACACATGGAAGTTGTTGAGTATCTTTGCATGCGAACATGATGCATAGGATGGAGACAGATTTTTGTGTCGTGCAGGAGAATGTGTTTTTACCTGAAGAATATTTATTACATAAATGTTTTTCGCCTATTTTTGAATGTAAGCCTGGAAGTGGAAGAAACAAGTGTATTCTTGTTTAGCAAGAATGTATTGCATGTCTCATGATCTATTTATTGATGAAGGGTCATGGAGGTCATACAGATGTGTTGACCTCTGAATTCTGGGTTGTGATCAGGCTCAAAGGTTAGGAGTGGGTGGGAATGGAGAGCGAGAGGGGGGTGGGTGAAGAAGGAAAGAGTTGGGATCTTCTCCTTTGGATGATTGCATGTACAAAGTGTGAACATGGATTCCTGCACTGCCATTTATGCTGAAAAGAAAGGGGTTACCTTGTGAGGATCCGATGCGTCAGGTACTAACTGTACATCGTGTCTAGTTCTGTCCCTGTTGTCAAGGGAGGTAAGTCACCAGGAGTGTGCAGCCTGCCAGGTGAAAAGGTTCCACTTGTCTACAGAGTTCTTGAAAAATGTCATGAAAAGTCAACCTCTTTAGAGAGGGATCTTGGCAAGGAGACAGACTGGTCAGCAGTTGACAACATGTGAAAACACTCAGAACTTTTGATGGAACAGTCATGTCAGTGCATAGAGGAATGTCCAAATTCTTGTTCATGCCACACTCACTGGGGTCAAATGTTGTGTTGCATACAATGAAAGAAAAGCTTTCATTGGTTTTGTGAGATATTGTATAGCAGGAAAACAAAAATGGCTGAAGCGACTGTTTGCTGGAAGTCAGGGATGTTTCAAGTAAAGAAAGAATACCAGTCTTCAGGGTCCAGTGGTTTGTGTCATGGACATGAGGCCTAGGAGTCATGGATTCGAGTCCTAGTAGAGGCATTTATTTATTTATTCTTTTGTTGTCCTGGCTGGCATCCATCTAAAGTTGAGAATGGAGCCTATTCTGATCCATCATATGCAGAACACCACCACCCACTGACTACAGTAATGTAACCAAGATTTTTTTTTTTTTTTTTTTTTTTTTTTCACAGGCGATTTAGATTTCTGCAGCTAAGACCTTTCTTATTCATATGGTAGAATGAGGACACTGATATACTGGATTTTGTTTAGTTTGTATTGCCAGCAGAAGATTCGGAGACAAGACTTGTAGTTTCTCATCAAGACTTGCAGTTTCTCATCTAGTAATCTGTTCATCCACAATTCATCTGCAGGGCAAGTAACTTTTTTTGTTTCTTGTAATTGTTTTCCCTTTAGTCGGCCTCCTGTCTACAGTTGATCATCATACAACCAGGAGAGTTTGACTTTGAGTCTCTTCTGTATCTGCAAGTATCAAAGTATGTCGCCCCGCATCCAGTAATCTGCTCCTTCTGTAGCAGTCTGCTGTGCGAATACTATCAACATCTGGCAGAGGCCAAACCCGATTCTTTTATTTCTTTGAGATCTTATCACATTTTGGACAACTGAAACTTCAGCTCCTCACAAGATAACCATGTAAGTGTGTGTGCGTGTGTGTGTGTGTGTGTGTGTGTGTGTGTGTGTGTGTGTGTGTGTGTTTTTGTTGTTAACATTATTAACTCATTTCACATTCCTTGGCAGAGAGGACTGATGTGGTGTTTCATGGAATGCAGGAGTGCCAGGTGGAGGAACTGGAATTGCGGTAAAGGGAGGGTAGGAGAGTGAGCGTAGAGAGTTGAGGGGGGTGTGAATGATGTCGGAATGACCTGCTTTTGCTGTGTGTGCTTGTGTGTGTGTACTCCACATTGTGAATTGATTCACTATAATCATCACATATGTGTGTGTGTACGTTTTATTATGTTATAGGTTTGTATTCACTTAACATGTCATGTACTTCTGTCTGTGTGTGTGTGTGTGTGTGTGTGTGTGTGTGTGTGATTAATTGTTCAAGATTTGTATTGTTTGTAACTTGGTCACTTTCTGTAACCAGTTTTTTTTGTGTGTGTGATTTCATCGCTGCATGAATTCTGATTTTAATTGTTTATTTGCTTAGGTTGTATTTATTATGTTTGCAACTAAGACCCAATCTTGATTGATTGTCCAAAGATTTTTGTGTTCCAAAGATTTTTGTTCCTGATTTTTTTTTTTTTTTTTCTGTATAGCTAGTTAATGGTTACGTATGAATGTGTGCGCGTGTACATGCATATGTTGATGTTTGTATGTGTTCAAAGCACAAGCGCACTTGTGTATGTATGTGCATGTGTGAAAAAAGAGTAAGGTAGACGATTTTGAGAGGTGTTTTCATTTTTAGTTGTTAGAAATGATCAGTTGTAAATTGTATGTTTTTTTGTTTTTTTTTTTTTTGAAATCATTTCAAATGGTACTGTTTTTTTTCCTTTTGTTGTTTGTGTAGCTGCATATGTTCTGTCAGGTTTATTATTTTGACTTTTTGCTGATACTCGCTCAGATGGAGCAGAACTGCTGATAACGTTCGGAAGCCGAGATCGTCGGTCAGTTATGTTAACGCCAATGCCAGTCAAAGTTGGATTTTGTGCATTTCAGTCAAACCGCAGAGTTCCTTCCACATGCATTTTCTTGTTGTTGCCCTGAATGGCATCCCAGACTGCAGGGACCATTTGAAGGTTGCGAGGAGCTCTGGTCACGGAAAGAAGCTTTAATCGGTGCTTGATGTGAGCGTGCCATTCAGTCATCATGCACTGTGGTTTTATCACACTAGGGAGCCACATCCTCAGTGTATGCTTTGTCTGGTCAGTGTTGTTAGTGAATAATACAGCTTTAAGACTGAATGAGAAGCCCAGCTCTGCACACCACCTCTGCCTCATATCCTCACCCCTCCACCCCCCCCCCCTTTCCATTCGCTGCTCACCTCCTTTCGGCCTGTGTTCAATCTGGTCTGTTTTGAATGATGAAGAGGAGAGAGAAAAGAAAGAATAAATAGAGGTGGTTCTCCAGAGGAGGTGGACTTGAAACGGGTTCTTCACTAAATGCAGTTACAGTCATCACAGAGATGGACAGGGCAGAGACATGTGAAGACAGTAGTGGGCTGTGTGTGAAACTCATGTGGCTGAGCTTGGTCAAAGTTGTAGGAGAACAAGAACAAGATGCCACCTGAAGGTGGGGGTGGGATCCAGAGAAGAACTGTCCTCAACTCCAACCAGCTGGGAGCAATCCCTCACCACCCTTTTAAGCCTGTGCTGTGTTCACATAGGGTGCAGGCACACACACACACACACACACACACACACAGGACATTCCATTAAAACGTTGAGGGACATAACTGCTCCCTGGTCGATGGCATTGTGTCATGGCCGCAGGATGTATCTTGTTCTTAGTCTAGGTAGTATGGAATACTGACTTGAAGGTGTACCCAGTGCTGGCAGACGGCTGTACCAGATCTTGTCTGGAGATACTCCTTGGTCTTTTCACTGAGCATTAATGAAGTTAATACTATCCACTTTTAAGGGTATTAAACTTAAGAAAAAAATGATGCTAACAGGTTTGGCATTTTTGTTGTTTTTATTCTGTGGCAGCCTTGGTTCTTTGTGGGAGGGTTATTATGGGAGCTGCTGTGCAAAGGTTTCTTGCCAGAGTGGTGTATGTGCCTGCTTTGTTCTGTTTGGGGTACGCCATTCTGGTTAGTAAACTTTGGATAGAGCTGTGTTCTGTTATTGTTTCTTGTAGGCTTGTGTGAGTGTGTGTGTGTAACTGTGGCTGTGTTTTTTTCCACAGTTCAGTCAATTGTTTCAGTTAAATCTCTTACGTCTGGGATCATGGAAGTCTGCCCTCTTTTGTGTTTAAACAAAAACAAAAACAAAGGTGGTCTCATGTGTCCTTTGAACAATGCTTATGTTGGTGTGAGACAGTGCTGGTTGATGTGACAGCGTTCTGATGATGCACAACAGTTGGCTACAGAACTGAACTCACTCCTTTGTTCCGCTGTTCTGCTGTAGTGGCGCGTGCTTGTCTAATAGGAAGTTTGATTAATGAAGTGGTCATGTCTAGACCGAGAGATTGTTACGTCTTTTTTTTTTTTTTTTTTTTTTTTTTTTTCACAATTGAGAGATTACTACATTGTTGTTGTTTTTGCAGATAGTTGTTTTATTGCTTTGTTCTGGACACTTTTGTTTTGTTTTGTTTGTGTTACTTTATGACTCATTTTGTTTCATCGTCACTGGTATGTATCGTATCAACTGATGTCATGGTAGTCCTGACGGTAGTTGTTCATTGATGAATAAGAACAATGGTAGAAAAGTTGTGAAAGGTCAAAAGAATTCTAGAGTAACTGCAAACCAGTGCTGAGCATGGATTATTCAAATCGGGCAGGAAAGCAGTTTGTTTTGTTTTTTTTTTTTTCTCAAAAGCTGAATGTTTCAAAATAAAAATTTCAAGGCTTGGATATCAAATCTGAGGCGAGGACCTCTTGTATAAATGTAGAAGTTCAAAATTATTTGAAACGATTTTGACCTAGAAGTTCAAAATTACTTGAAACGATTTTGACCTTGACCTTGATGAAGGTCATGAGACTGAATTAAACTTGCATGTGTATTTGAAGTGTAGATGTCAGCAAGTAACCTCAAGTAAAGGTCAGTGCCTGGCTGCAATAAAGTTGTGTTCTAGTAGGACTTTGGTAAGAATTGACATTGGTAAGAATTGACATTGAAGTTGTTGTCATATTTCCACATGATCTTTCCTTTGGACACTCGCCCATTGTTGTTTTGGTTTGGTAGGTTGATTGTTGATTCATCTGTCGTCTCATGCTCTCTTTTGTGCACCAGTTATTTCAGTTGTACCGGTGTTTTCTTCTTCTTGTTGTTTTACAGTGTGTTTTTATATTTGATCCCTTTTAGTCATCTTGAAAATAACAAGACATTTTTGTTTAATTTTTACAAGTTTCTTTGATTTTGTATCTTGGTATTAACATGTGCACTAATGTACCTTTTTCCTTCTGTTCGACACTGTATTGGAACAACACTGGTGTATATTCGTTCTTGTGTACTCTCTTTACTATGTCCTGTACTGTTGTACCAGTTTGTCTGTTATTTCTGAACTATACTCTTCGCTTTTGTATTTTTCTTAAAGGTCAGTGTTCTTGGCAATTTGTGTGTGTGTGTGTGTACCTTTTTTGTCTCCCCCTCAGTTACCATTTTGGTTTTGTTTCGGTTTGGTTTGTTACCCTATAAACAAAAGTCATGGAGAAGATATGGAGAGAGAGAGAGAGAGAGAGAGAGAGAGAGAGAGAGAGAGAGAGAGAGAGAGAGAGAGAGAGAGAGTGCACAGCAGGTTTTCATAAACCAGTGATTTAGCATCTACTCTGTTGTGACCTTTGGATGGACAATTTTGTGTAACATGAAAAATAGGTTTTATTTTTTTTTTTTTGACTTAAACTTTGAGACAAACACAGTCAAAGGAAAGCTATGTCATGAATATAACCATCCTGGAGGTAAGGTGATGTTGCTTATAGCCCAGCTGATCGCAAAGGGCCACATCAGGGCTGACCCATCCTAGAGGCGTTGAAGCAAGCTTTGGATGAAACTTAAGGATGACCTATCGCTTGTCAACAATTGGACCGATTTCGACATTCCACAACCTACTTTAACTGGTTAGAACAGATTCGGAAAGCTTTATTCCGAAACCATAAACTAAAAAACAGAAACTTTGCAGATGCATGTTTATATGGCCATTTTTGTGATCATGCAAAACTTGAATTGGAAGATCAGCGGGGGCTTAGTTGGTCTGGTGGACAAAACATTGTTCTCTTGGTCCTGGGTTCAGTCCCCTCTTGAAATGGCAGATTTTCAGTTGTTTATTCTGTGGAGTCATCAGCTCTGGCGACACCAACCTCATCCAAGTCCGTCGGATGTTACTTTAAACCGAGGTCCTGTGTGTGAACATATTGGTAAAGAAAAGAAAAAACAAAAAGTAAATGCTCATTTGATCAGTCCTAAGAGATAGAGAGCTGTGTTGTACCATTAGGATGAACGAAACAGAAAAAAAAAAAATAGGGAAATAAATGCTCGTTAAATTCATCCATCCATAATGATAGTGTTCTGTGTGTACTGGTAGGAAGTACAAGAAGAAGAGAAAAAATCTAATACCCTCCCCCCCCCCCCCCCCCCACCACACACACACACACACACACACACACACAAAGCTGTGGTTCCTGTCTTGACATCATAACCTGAAGAGATCATGTGGTTACTTTATGGCAGGATTAAAGACTGTCAGGTATGCAACAGTCTCACCGATGATGATCTCAGACTTTCTGTCCGAGGAGGGAAGATGATCAGCTTTCAGTTAAGAAAAATTTCTTTTTTTCAATTTTTTTTTTTATACAGAGTATCTTGCTAAATAGCTTTTCAGAAATGGTCCTCTTAAGAAAAAGTTGTGTAGTTGTTCTTGGTTTGAACATAAGGTCCAGTGTTATCACATTTCACCGTCTCCACATGTAATCACCATCAACACAGATCCTTGGAGTGCAGAGGGCACTGTGGATGTAGCAGTTACAACGCTGGAATTCATCAGGGTGCCCAGTCACCACCTTTCCAGTTTTTACTGAAACTGAAATTTTTGTCAGAAAATAAATGTCATAGTGACTAAATTTTTATACAGTGATGTGATGTTTTTGATGACCCCCCCCCCCAAAAAAAAAAGATTTAAAAAAAAAAAAAAAAAAAAAAGTACCTCCAGAAAAGAAAAACAAATTGTTTGAACTTGAAAATTACACTTCATGGGGAAATTTTTTTTTTTTTTTTTTTAAGTGGAAGACCCTTCTTTTACATCATTTTCAGAAAGATCGACAACAAATTTTATCACTGAACTTCTGTTTCATTGTCAGAGCCCTGATGTAAAATAAGATGACAGTTTGTTGTTGTGCCAGCCTGTTTTAAATGTAGTTTATACACGTCAATACTTCAAAAGCTTCAAAGTTTGTTTAATCACTTTCTCTTCAAATTCCATAGATCGCTGCTGGTTTGCTGTTTGTATGCTATAGGAAGGACAATAGGTACACTCGAAGAACATTGATCAAGAATCTTCTGCAAAGCTGGTCACAGCATTTGCAATGACTGTTGCCATCACTCTTGTAATGTTATTACATTGTACCGATTCCCTGCTGCTAGTATTACCATTGTGCACCTTCATGAATCCTGGCAACATGTTTTGAAGAAGTTATGTTGCTGTTCATTTTTGTGATTTTTGAATGTGTACTATGATGTAGGCAACATGTTTTGAAGAAGTTATGTTGCTGTTCATTTTTGTGATTTTTGAATGTGTACTATGATGTATGAATATGTAGATGTGCATGTGTACATTGGATAACTTGGAGGGCCAGTTAACTTTATGAAATTTTGCATGTGTGATTAGATACATTTCCACTCTATATGTGGTCTATGATCTAGGATTGGTGGATATTGCGGTGGGGTAGTTGTTAAAAATGGCTTCAGAGAGGAACAAGCACGGGCTTTGAACAAGAAGAAGTGTTCATATGCAGGTTTATTATTCAAAGCAACATTGAAGTGGAAAACAGATGCAAGTGTGTGCAGTGTATGTGTATACATGGAAGAGAGAGAGAGAGAGAGAGAGAGAGAGAGAGATTTATGCCATGTGTGTACATGTTACAGAAAAGTTCTTGGCATTTTTTTTCAAAATTAGGTTTCCTGTTGGAAAAGCTAAAGTCTGTCCTCAATTTGTATGTTAAAAACTTATTCTTTTGTATGTTATCCTGTGTAATTTCCTTCCACTGAGAAGTGAATGAGAGAAATAATAACTTGGAGAAAAGTTAACCCTGAATATCTGCTGCTGCACCCGCCCTTTCCTGTTGACCTTATTCTGGTTTCTGTCGGAACAAAACACTTTCTTGTTAATTGGTGTATCCGATTCCTGTGTCTGTTCGTCTCATACTCTTCCTCCCTGCTTCACTGGTGTGCATCGCAGCTGCTAAAACTGTTTTTGTGTGTCTTGGTCTGTGGTCGGCCAGCTGCTGGCATGTTTGCATTTTTCCTCGAAATAAAGAGCACAAATACTACAGTTCGCGTTTGTCTTTGCTTTGTAAAGACATAAATTGTAACAAGTACTACTACACTTTGTGTTCGCTTAGTAAAGAACATTAATGTCTATCAATGTCCTTTTTAAAATTGAGAGGTCAAGAGCGTATAAGTGTGTGTGAGCATGCACACATGCGAGTTGTGTGCATATGTGTATATGTTCAATTATCTACACTTTTGTTTTCATCGCCTTGAGCCAATGGGTAAGCGGATAAAAAAAATCTCCCAATATATACTAGTCACATAAAGTTAAGCACAGTTTACATGTACCCGCATAATTTCCAAAATATAAAAGCCACAATTTTGAAATTGGGAACAGATTTAATTCATTCATTATCTTGTTCCAACGTACATTGAATTTCATTGGGATCGAATGAACGGTTGTTGATTTACAGACAATTAAACAGAGGATGGGTCGAAATCAAAGTTCGCAAAATCTGTTCAGTTCACAAAATCATTTCAATAGTGGGTGTGGCCACCGCCATTGGCGAGACATTCCACGCAGCGACTCCTCATCGAGTTGACCAGTGTTCTGATGACCCTCTGAGGGATTCTCTGCCATTCCAGTTGCAGCATTTGGAAGAGATCCTGGCGGTCTCTGGGAGGTGGATGGTTCTCCTTCACACGTCTCCCCCACTCATCCCACATATGCTCGATGGGATTGAGGTCGGGACTATACGCCGGGAAGATCATCCTGTTGATGCCGGCCTGCACAATGAAGTTTTCGGGCCACCTGGGCCCTATGTGGCCGAGCATTGTCGTCTTGGAAGACTGCCATGGGTCCTATCCGTTGCATGGTCGGAACAACGAAAGGCGCCAGGATTTCATCCCGATAGCGGATGCCTGTGAGGTTTCCATCAATATGGTAGAGTGGTGTCTTGTGGTGGAGGCTGAAGGCACCCCATACCATAACAGATCCTCCCCCAAAGGCCCTGGTCTGGCGAACAGCTGCATCAATGTAACGTTCACCAACACGCCTCCAAACTCTAGTTCGGCCGTCATTGTGTTCAAGACTAAACCGCGACTCATCTGAAAAGAGGACTGGGACCACTGTTGTTGGTTCCCATCTCACATGACGATGGCAGAAAGCTCGGCGAGCCAGCCTATGGGCTGCTAGCAGTTGTGGTCGAACAGCTGGGCGACGTGATCTGAGGCCGAAGTGGTGAAGACGGTTTCATATGGCTTGACGGCTGAGGATGTGTTATTTGCCATACGAAGCTGCCTTTGGATGCTGGTGGAAGTGGTATCCCGCTGCAATAGGGCCTGCCTCTCGATGAAACGATCTTCTCTGGGAGTAGTCTGCCTAGGCCGACCTGACCGTGGCCTCTCTTCAACGCTGTTGGTCGCCCTAAAACGCTGATTCAGTCTAACAATAACTGAATGATGCACACCAAGTCGTCGCGCCACTTCAGCCTTTGCAATGCCATCTTGTATCCACGCAATCGCCCTGGTTTTGTCAAAGGTGCTAAGTTTTCTTCGTGGTGGCATGGTGAGAAAAAGGGCTGACAGTAACCAACCCCGTGCTTAAACAGCCAAAAGAAGGGGCATAAAACTCACTTGAGAGACTGCTCTTGCACGGGAAAAAAAGAATTTTTCATTTTACACATCTTGTGTCGCCAGCAAGCTTGATGCAAAACAGGCACAGTTAACGCAACTTTGCACTTTTTATCCCGCGCGGTAACGAGGTCACCAAGACCCCCGTGCGCACTACCAGTTGACACAGGCTGGATTACACACTGCTGTGTGAGATTCCATCATTGGTTGCCGCATAACAAAAAAAAAATGTTTTTTTGAAGGGATGAATCAACCCCCTGTGTGCAAAGGCCTGTGCTTAACTTTATGTGACTAGTATAGTTAATGTTAAAAGAAAAAACCCACATGCATTAAAAAAAAAAAGAGAGAGAGAGAGAGAGAAATGCTCCAAGTCTGTTGAATGCTGAAGTCCCCAAGCAGCTTTTCTCTGCATCGATGTGGGCATCTTCCTTCTTTGTGCATGCAGTGGTGATCTTGTCGGCTAGTATGTGTATAAATGTGTTGATGCACATATGTGGTCAGTATATCAATATCCAGGCAATACTTCCATTATTTCATTATGTAAAGGCATGAATTCTGACTGCTTGGAACATTCCTTTCTAACAGTTTGCAAAGCATTCTAAAGTGAACTGGAAGGGCACCCGAGAGCACAAACTTTTGCCAAGGTCAACCAGTTGATTCACGAGTGAAGACCAAATTATTTTCCACCATGGGAGATAATAATAGTTAAAGAGGATTGAAGTCGTAAACTTTCCATGTTCTTTTTCCATTAGGTATTTAGAAGTACAGACTGTCAATGTTATCAGTGAAAAGCGTTAATATTCTATGAAAAGATGTGTGTAAACAGTAACTTCTTAAGTACCGTTTCAGCAGAAAAATATTTCAACCAATTCGTAACCAGCAGGAACAGACTCTGGACCCCAACAAATTACTCTGCACCAGCTGTAGCCCTCATCCACATTTCATCCGAGCTATACTCACATTGGTTTATATAGTTATGTGAAACATATCATTGGTAATCATCTTACCGACCTGTTCCTGTTCCATCTTTGATCAGGATCAACCCCCAAATAAACTGGGCCAGTGTCTTCAAAGCTGCATTCCATCTTTTGACAAACTTTGGGTTCCGTAGCTTTGAGGTAATGATGCTGACAGGTGAATCGACCATTCGGGTTCAGTAGCTTTGAGGCAATGTTGCTGACAGGTGAATCAACCATTTGGGTTCACAACAGGTGAATCAACCAATCAGCCAATGGTTGCGATGAAAATATATAGTCCCCTTTTTTTTTTTCCTTCCTTCTCCTTTTTTTTTTTTTTTCTAACGGTCTCATCTGTGCTACTCCAGTGGCATTACCCTCCACACAGCTTGTTCTGGCTCCGTGTTCACAGTCACACCCCGACTTGTCCTGTCCCTGCCCTGGCACTGGCAATCCACAGCGATGGTCAGTGTCAAATCCTCATGGGGCAACCCACCACAGAAGACACTGCAAGGCTGCCGAGTCACTTGGATTGTGCTCAGCGGTGCCTGTTCAGGGCAAACATATGGAGGACAGCACCCTCCAATCCCTCTACTGACGACAAGAATTGCTTAGTCATGAAGCCAGTGTAAGCAAGTGCCTCCTCCAGAGGGCGCCACCATGTTCAGTTCAGTTCAGTTCAGTGGTTTATTTACTGACTTTTCATCACCAGATGACATTAGATACTTGTTAAAAACAACAACAACAACAAAAAAACACTCAACTTATCCAGTACTTGCAAAGCCACATCTGATACGTGAATATTTACATAAGTGAAATACCCAAGTGGTACACAAAGTTGTGAGCTTTACACAAATTTTGCAACCTGTGACTGCGAAATAACCATGGCAATTTCAGCAACACATGAACCAAATAAGACACTATTGACATTATCAAAGTTATTCATCTCAATACCTTTCTCCTGATAGAGCGAGGTCAGCACTGAGCATTCAAACAGAAGACGCACAGAAATGTTTTCTCTGCAGACACAAGTGTGTTCAGTGACTGTCCCCATGAACTCGCCAATACTGGTGACCTTGGAATGAAATCACCAAAGGCATGAACAGAGAGAGGACAGTGAAACTGAGGTCACCATGAGAAAAGGCATGAAGGGCTACAGAATTTATGATATTTTCATGCTGATTGGTGAGGATGACGAAATTCCATTCCGGTTTGAGACTGCATAATAGGATTGCATTCATGCTTGCTTTCATGATGTATCCCAGCCTAAACCACCCCCAAGAGATACAGACACCTACAGTCTTGGATCAGGAGATCTGAGCAACACTTGCAGAGACCCAGTGGTTCCACAGAGCCCACAGCTCCAACTCAACTCTTTGGCAGCAGCCGGTTGAAAAGTCTCACAAATATAAATAGTATTGACAGGAGTTGAACCCACAACCTTCCTGCCAGGAATCTGTGGTGCTAACCACTGTGCCACAATGGGTGGTAAGATAAGATAAGATAATGTTGCTTATAGCCCAGCCGACCGCAAAGGGCCATATCATGGCTGTCACCACGTTAAAATCAACTCGCAGCACAATGGGTGGTGGAAATAAAACTTTGGCAGAGGTATAGAACACAACTGTACACAGTGAAAAGTACATGCTGCATGCAACACAGCCTTTCTTCACAGTCATAACGTTTTATTACACTCTCACATCCAGTGGAACTTAAAAACATCTCTACACCACTGTCCTTCAAAAGGAGAACATTCAGATGCAAGAAGTTTTCACAAGCAATTCAATTCATATAAATACACTGTTCACACGTATGCCACAATTCATGTAACAATGGGAACGCCGGGGGGGGGGGGGGGGGGGGGGGGGGGGGAAGGGGGGTGGTGGGGGTGGGGGTGGGGAGAAATCGTCTGTCACAAAAATAGCATTTTCATTTGTGACAAGTCCAGAAAAACATACAGCATGGTCCTCTAATAAACAATGCGAACATGCACACCAACAAATTTCATTTCTATGCCATGAAAATGTTGAAAAAAAAAGCTTAAAAAAAAGTTGACACAAGTTATGCCAGTATGACCGAGGGTATTACCAGCCAGGTATTCCATGTTATTGCACCAGACAGTTTTGCTCGCTCACTCTCGCTAGTTCACATATCACTTTACCCCAAACCTGTACTCTACCTACCATACATAACTGGTCAAAACACTGGCCAATAATATCACTGAAGGAGGAGGGAAGGTATGTGGGGGATGGGGAGGGGGGAGAAGACAGGAGGGGATGGAGAAACTGAATGGGTAGCAGACCGATCCCCTGCAATATCACTACTTCACAAACGTTAGAGGCGTTTAGAATAACCCTAAATAGTCTGAACTTGGATGTGGAAAACTCCCCGTCCACATCCATTTAGTGAACATTGTGGTAGCAAACCAGAGTTTAAACAAATTTGTTACCTGGCAAAGAACACAACTACGTATGCACTAACAAATTTGTATTGGACAGCAACATATGAATATATACTGCTAAGCAACTGCCAGAACTCCTGGGAAAAGGCATGTATGTGAATGGAGCATCAGGGAAAAAAAAATTCCATTCTATGGAACACTCTCTCTTAGCTCCCTTTCTTACCCCCTCTCCCCCCATCTCCACCAACACATCTTCTTCATTTAAGTCCTCTCTTGTTTTAAACTGAACACTTGCCAATGACCTTCTTTTGAGAAAGTTATTCAGGAATAAATCCCCATTTCACCGGAACTAAAGTGTTTGATTTTCATTCCAACAACACTGAAATTTGCTTGGAAACATCTGAATGCAGCTTTGACATGGAGATCATCTGAAAAATGTTTAAAAAAAGGAAAAAAAAGTGGTTCAAGAATACTTACCCTAAAAATTTGATAAGGATAAAATAAACATTAAAAAAACAAACAAACTTGTAAAGAGAAGGGGTGAGGACTGTGCTGGGGGGATGTGGGGAAAGGGGGAGGGGGGACGAGACAGGTAATAACAGGCAAGCACATGCTACACAAATTGCTTCCTTTCAATCTGTACAGCAGACATATGCTTGTTGATCTTTCTCCTGTCTATGTAATACAAACATATTCACAGCTATTTTTGTGAAATGGGGGGGGGGGGGGGGGGGGGGGGGGGGGGGGGGGGGGGGGGGGGGGGGGGGGGGAATTTTGATGCGCAGCAAATGCACCTCTTTAAGCCCTTGTAGCCCTTCCTGAACCTGTCAATTTGTAAGATTCACAATGACTAGAAACCTGATGCCGACATTCTGTTGCAGGTGTGCTCAGTAACATCTGTCCAAATGTAGTATACAAAGGTATTCACATCAATGTTTTCAAGCTGCAACCCCCCCCCCCCCCCTTCCAATCAAGTTTGTAGTTAAAAAGCAGCAATGTGCACCTCTCCCAACAGAATACCATTTGGTCAGATCCAGCAGGGCCAGAACTATGATGCTGATCCTGGCTACATCACCACACCCACCAGCAGACTGTGAGTCAAGTTCTCCAGAAACACCAGTCACCAGGCCACCATTGTCAGAGTCCTATCCAACTCTACATGGCACCAATAACTCCTCCACTCATTTTTCTTTTTTCTTTTCTTTTTTTTTTTCAAGTGTCTGTGGTATTCAGGTCCCCCAAGATTTCAGACATCACATGACAATTTGGCCTTCTAGCACATTTCTCTGTAACATCCTACAGAAAACGAATAAGAAATACAGTTCCTTGTACATGTACTGAACAGTTGTACATCTCAAATGAAAGTAAAAAAAAAAAAAAAAACCAACAGATTGAACAAATAATCACTTCCTTGTACAACATACAAATACTGAACAGTTGAACATCTCAAATGGAAAAAAAAAACCCAGATTGAATAAATAACCACTTCATAAAATCATACTTCTTCTATGTTTCACTATATGTGAGAAACATATTTCAAATTGTTCTACAGAAGACTTGTTCAGATGGCTGAATGGGGGAAAAGTGAAAGGTGGGAGGGTATAGGGAGGAGGGTGGGGGAGGGGAGGGAGGCTAGGGAATACTCTGTATTCAAACGCCCCACTCACTTTGTCAACATTCTGATCAAAAACATGCACCTCCATTTTCACCAAAAGGGCTTTTTATCTAAGAAGGCATTAACTATCCGTGCTTAACATTTCAAGAGCTTTCAATTAGGGCAGAACAATATAGCAAAAGACTGCAATAAGCAGAGCAAGAAGGACACAGCAAACTTGACACTGGCATACACATTCCCCCTTCTTTAAAAAAAATCACTTCAGATCAGGTCTGAAGCCGCGGCATGTTCAATGACAGCAGACGCTGAATCTACTGTATGTTTGTTGATGAACATTAGACACTTGGACAAACACAATCTGAGACCAGTCATGGCCAGCCAGTGAAAATAGATACAACGCCAAAACAACAGCTTTTTGCAATGCCATCATGCTATAAAACAATGGCTTTTGCATTGCCATCATGCTACAACAATGGCTTTTGCAGTGCCATCATGCTAAAAAGACAGCTTTTGCAATGCCATCATGCCAAAACCATCACTTTTGCAATGCCATCATTGTA